>CM034234.1:43056117-43233617 GCA_019916065.1 Vitellaria paradoxa
GGGCAATATTTTAGTTGGGGTTGCAAATAAATAATTTGCTAATGGGCAGCACAATGATTCATTCGTGGGTGCATATATATATATATATATAGTGGATTAATTACAAAAAGAAAAGGACATTATCATGATTGAAGATATGCTGGATTAGGAATTTCCCCCCCCCCCAAAGTGCATGCTATTAACAGTAATAAATAAATGAATAAATATCGATTGGCATGCCATGATCTTTATTTAAGTCATATATGCACATACACACATACATACATATATATATATATATATATATATATATTTTCACTAGCTCAAGAGTTTTGATTTTTAAGTATTTCTTAACTCGGTGCTATATAGCTTTGCGAGGCTTAATATATATACACTAAGGTCGGCCTCTTCATTTGCCCCCCAACCCCCCCCCCCCCCCCCCCCCAAAAAAAAAAAACAAAAAACTCTCTTGGGTAAAATTTTTTGTATGGTTGAAATGAAAATGGTATGCGAAAAGAGAAAGTGTCCAATTATTTGATGTACATTGCTGCCCATAAGCCATACTTAATCAATGCTTTTGTTTTTGAAAAAGGACGAAGTGAAAATGAAAAACTAACACCAAAAGATCTTTTTCCTTGGTCATCAAGAATCTGCTTTAAATTTCTTCCTGCCATTATAGACCCTTGGAAATCATTTTGTCCACTTTAGCTAATTGGGAGTTGGGGAGTTTACCACCTAGGAAAAGGAGGGTTAATTAAAAAAAAATTATTATTATTATTATTGTTATATGAATTTTACGGAGGGAAGGACCCACCTGTGTTTTGGGGATATTAAAAAAAAAACCTACTTAGTTTTAGGTTTGACCATTTCTTTTGTGGCATGATGCAACCTGATATAAATTATGTGATTCCTAGAAAGGAATATTATTTTATTATAAACTTGATAAAGTTTAGCTTCGTCGTTTCAAAATCAAGTGATTACATTTTTACTTTTCAGTATATCTGAACAAGGGATGTACTCTGTTAATATTTTAAATAATGATATTTATTTTAAGGGTTAAATACTTTTACACATCTGTATTTAAGTCGATTTACACTTTACCCCTCAACTTCAAAAACCAGTATTAATACTCTCTGTACTGTGCACAAAAGTGCTATGGCAGACGTCGTTATGTTAAGTGATTAAAAAGTTATTTTTGCCCTTCTGTAAAAACTCGAACCCTCGCCTGACCGACAGAACAAATTCTCGCCCGACGGAGCAAATTCTTGCCCGACGGAGCAAATTCTCGCTCGATTGAGCAAATTCAAGGATCGGAACTTAACTTGGAGTGGTATTTTGGGTCAAATGGACTACAATAAGGGGTTTTGAGAAATCGTATCTTTCTCTCTCTCCCTCTCTCTCTCTGTCTATATATATATATATATATATATATATACGTCTTTCACCGAAGGAAGAAGGAGAAGAAGAAAAAGAAGAAGAAAAGGAATATATATATATATATATATATGTCTTTCACCGAAGGAAGAAGGAGAAGAAGTAGAAGAAGAAAAAGAGGGAAAATGAATGAATTTTTAACTGAAGGAAGAACGGCTATGGAAGAAATTCACGTAGGGTTATATATATATATATATATATATATATCTGCGAAGAAGTAGACGAAGACGAGGGAGAGACAGGGTGCAATATGTTAGTCATTTAGATTGTCAACGTTTCAGATTGATGCGCGTGTAAGCCACGCGCAATTAAAACTCACGGATTTACCTGTCGTATCACTTTTGTGCATAGTACATGGGGTATTAGTGCTAGTTTTTGAAGTTGAGGCGGTAAAGTGCAAATCGACTTAAGTACAGGGAATGTAAAAGTATTTAACCTTTACTTTAATGTTGGGTTTTAATCATAGTTGATCTCAAGATTTATAATCAATAGAGGATAAAATTATATTTTTAAGATAAATAGAGGAAAACTAAAAATATAATAAAGATAAAAACTTAGGTTCCATTTGGAGTAGTGAAAATTTCTAAAAAATTGTAAAAAATATTAAAATATTTTAAAAATTATTCATTTTTTATTTCACTGTACGAATTACGAACTCATAACTAATCTTACTTTATCTCATTTTATCTCACTTTTTATCACTCCAAACGCATTCTTAATAATAATAGGATAAAAGTAAAATTTGTAAGAAAATGAAAATAAAATTAGTATGGTTTTAGTATAATTTCCTTAATCTAGATTCGTAATCTATTCGCTTATAGTCTCAACAATGATGGATGCAAAAATTTTAGCGAGAATAAAAAAAAGTAAAAAATTTTATACTTTTAAGTAATTTTTCTTTTTTTTTTTAACTTTTGGAAGCAATGCACCATATTTTAATACCTAACCTAAAATAAAAAACATATCTATAAAGAGATCATTTTTAAAATTTTGTGGTTCAGTGGGCCCCCTTGTTCGCCTTTGGGTCTCAATTAATCTTTTAATGGGTACTTATTTACATTATTATACCATCACGAACATGTTTAGGCATTTTTTAAAAGAGTTATGCAAGCACTTTATAATTAATTAAGACAACAGGCAACTATGACAGAAGGTTTGCATGCATTTAGACCTACCCGATAATTAGTTGTTCTTTCTAATTCATGGCTTTAAAAAACTGTAACGGGTGCTGTAACGGTAACCGTCGCGGTAACGCAGATGTGTGATATAACGGATGTTACGTAACGGAAACGAAAACTGGAAGTGTGATTTTTTTTTTAAATTCATATTTTACCTCAACTGATTAGTTTTTGACATTTTAACAATTAAAATATATAAATATAAATTATTAGTGTTGTTTAATAGTTTTATATTAATCAATAATGTCATATATAAATATTACTTTTTTTAGACATGTATATGAAATAAGCTCACACGCGCGCGTGTGCGCATACACCCACATATATATTAAATTGTTACTTATATAACAATTAACACAATAATAAATGTTCAATTACTAAAGTTAAATAATATATCAATTTAGAAGAAAATAATCTATTGGTTAATAAATAAAAAGTCTTAGAAACAAAACAATAATCATAGTCCATTCTAATAAAAACTAAACAAAAATAAAGTTAGAATAATAGGACTTACATGAATTAGATGAAACGAGTGATGTAGCCATAAAAGTCACCACCAAAATGAATGTCTTGTAGGCTCAGTTGCTTTTTGAGAATCATCACCCATCCTGTGCTATTAGACGTGTTGTAGTCATTGTAAAATTGATACCCACCAAGAGGATGAAGATATTGAGGAAGGTAATGAGGGGGATATGGAGAGTATTGATGGGGATTTTGAGGAGGGTATTGAGAGGCATATCGAGGGGGATATTGAAGAAGGTAGCTGTAGGGGTCAAAAGTATTATATGGATGTAGTGAATTATATGATGACTAGCTACCACTACCTTGTGAAGACTCACCAAGTGAAACCCCTCCAAAACTTAAAAAATGTCATTAGAAGAACCCTCTGACTCATGTTGTTGTATCCCCTTATTTCATCCTGATTGTTCTCTCCTTTCCTGAGACTCATCAATATAAAATGGGTGCTGTGGAGGCATCGGTACAAGTTCTCCTACCTCTTCATCATCCCTAAAACCATACATTTATATTTCTCCTATATATTGTTCTGGGATCTCATGATCACCACTACCATCGTCACCACTATTATCACCACTAGGAGGGCTCAAGCCACCGTCTTCAGCACTAGAACCTAAACTAGAGTTTGCACCATGAACATCATATGATGGAGGGTCAACATCACCACTATCAATAAGTTAATGTATTCTTAATGAAAATCTTTATCTGTGTCTAACAAACGATCCTCTTTCTCTTCTAACCATTGATTTAGTGGGTCATCTTCCTCAAAAATATAGTCCAAATTGATTGGGTTGAAGCTAGTGTCAATTTCTAATTGGTTTCTTTTCATTTTATGCCTCATCCTCAATTTCATATTGTAGTGAACAAAAACCAATTTGTGAAGTTTTATATACTTTAACCTATTCCTTGTTTTATTGTGAATTAAGCTAAATGTACTCTAATTTCTTTCACAATTTGAGGAAGATGTTGTTTGACTTAAAACTTTAACAACTACACGCTGCCACTCGGGAGTACTAGAACCGTGGAGAATCCACCACTCTACTGTAATATATGAATAAGTTTAAATTAGTATAAGATAAAAGTATAACAACAAATATATTTAATATATTAAAATAGCAGCAAGTAGAATTTAAAATGTGTTTACTTGGGTTAGTTCTCATTACGGATCTTTGAGCCACAGGTTGACCAAATGAGTCATGTTTATCTCTAAAGATAAGTAAATGTAAAATATCATAAGTTTAGTAAGTGATTTTCAATCATAAATATAAACTAGATTAAATTTTTTGTGCAAATAAATAAAAATAATTCTCCTTCACCTGATTCATGGCAAAAATTTGATTTTCTAATACTGGTTCCAACTTTGTGATTGCATTTTTTGTTCCGTTTAACACTTCCGTTAAAACATCAGGGGGAGATTGAGTCCCATATTGAAATTGGGGATTCAAGAAATATCCTGACATGGATATAAATGCAAAAAAATGTTACTATAAGAAAATAAATAAAAAACATATGATTTAAGGAAAAAACAAAAAAGACAAATATAAAAAAATATACCAGCTACGTGTAAATTGTGATGCAACTGTGAAGCCCAATGACTATTAATTATCTTCCAATTTCTTGATAGTAGCGACAATTATTTTTAATTGCCAATTTTGCTCTATCCATTGCCTCGTTTATGAAACCCATGGTAGGTTTTCCATCACCATTCACTAACCTTAGTATCTTAACAAGAGGTTTATTACTTTAATTATATCATTGGACTTCTTCCAAAACTCAGAATCTGAAATTATTTGTTTCACTTCAACCTCTCACTTCTTGACATCCTCCATTTTGATCTTCTCCACTCTTCTGATGTAAACATATTTCTTAACTCTTGCTTATATCTCACTATATTTTCAAGTGCAATGAAATTTGTTGCAAATCAAGTGATAGTAGGACGAAGTAATTCTCTTCCCCCAGCGAACTTCTTCATGATGTGGTAGACAGTTGGATAATTATAAATAAAAATTGTGATAGATTTTGATGTATCCAAGACTTTTGCTACACTTTTTTTTTTTGAAATATCATGTAGCATCAAATCAATACAATGTACAGCACATGCAATCCAATACAGGTGGCGTCTTTTTTGCATCAACTTGTGGCCCGCAGCTTTTAAAGCTACCTCATTATCAATCACAACTTGAACCACGTTAGACTCACCAATTTTCTCTACCACAGAATCTAACAACTTGAAATAATATTCTGCTGTCCTATTGCTCACATGTGATGCATCAATAGACTTGTGAAATATTGTTCTTTTATTATAATACACCAATAAATTAATTATGTGATCACGTGTTGGTCCATTCCACCCATCACACACAATTGTAACACTCCTCTCTTTGCAAATCCCTTCAAATGAGTGTATCCATTATTTGATCTCTTCAAACTCCTTAGGTAGGTATACCTCTGAAATCTCATATGCAGTAGGAACCTTCACCCCTTTCCCTAACTCTGTTGCTATATCAAACATAGGCTGAGCATATTCTGACTCTATAGCTCGAAAGGGGATATTATTAAAAAACATAAATTTGGATATGGCTTTACCCAACATTTCTCTTGCTATTTTTAATCCCTTAAAATTTAGCTTGGGTTGTTTTGAACTTTTACTTTTTGGAGTAAAATATCTATTTCTCTCAACTTAATTTCAGGTGACTCCTAATCAATCCAATTCTTCTGTCTACCACCAACATCATGTACACTTCTTCCCCGTGTCAATCTATGTCTAATTTCACCCTTGCTACCACTACTCTCCGCACCTCTCATTCTTTCTATCCAAGCTTGATGATCTTGTCTACTTATATATTTTGCATATGCCAATTCTAAATCAGAATCAGCATCAGAATCCTCATCTTCTCCCAAATTAATACCACGACTATCATCCATCAATTGTGCTTCTAGTTCCTTTTTTCTTTTTTGTTTATCATTCTTTTTTTTGTGACATCTTTCAAATGTTTCATCATTTCATCTCTCACTTCTTTAGATACACTCTCACACGGTGCTACATTTTCTCTTTTTGCTGCCAAATGTTCTTTCACACGTGTAATGCCCCCTTTAATAATTTTTCCACAAAATTTGCATTTCGCGTCATGTCTAGTGCCAATAGATGTTGCAAACCTCCAACCAATATCATCACTGGGATTAATTCTCGAAGTGTCATCACCACCATCACTAGAATAACACCACTACCATCACCCCTAATATTTGATTGACGTGGCATTATTACCCTACAAAATAAAATTTAATATTACATTGTTTCATTATTTTGTATCATCAAAATATAACATTTAAACATTTGGTGTTATATTTTTTATAGCTAAAATTTTAAATTAAATTTAATTAAGTACAATAATAATTTAATTACTCTAATATTATATAATATAATTATATTTTTGTTAATATGTTAAATGTTTAATATAATAACTAAAATAAATTAAATAATATAATATTAAATTATATTAAATTAAATTTACTACACCTCTAGTTTAATATAACTTTTTTTTTTGGTGACTAATTTAATATAACTTTTAGTATAGTTAACATTGTTGTTATTATGTTGTGGTATAAAAATTTATTATAACTCTAAGTTAACATTTTTATTATTATGTTATAGTATAACAATTATACTTAATTAATAATTTTTAATTTCCAATGCCTAATTAATATTATTTGATATTTTTAATATAAATTATATTTTGTTAATATAATAATTAATTTTACTTATTTAATATAATTTTTAATACAACTAATATTTTTGTTCATGTGTTACGGTGTAATAATGATGTTTAATTAATAATTTTTAATATAGGTTATATAAATTGTATAACATCTTAATATAAAATTTTTATTACAATATTTAATCATAATTAAATACAACTTAAGGAGTATTTAAAATTTTTGAAAAATATTAATTGTGACACTTAATTAATAATTTTTAACATAAGAAATATAAATTGTTCAACATTTAAATATAAAATTTTTATTACAATATTAATTATAATTAAATATAATTTAATGAGTGTTTAAATTTTTAAAAAATATTAATAGTGATGCTTAATTAATAATTTTTAACATAAATAATATAAATTATATAGCATGTTAATATGAAATTTTATTATAGTATTTAATCATAATAAAATATAATTTAAGGAGTGTTTAAATTTATAAAAAATATTAAAAATTTTTAATTTTAGTTAATTATTTTAAAATTTTAATCAAATTTTGATAAGTATCACTTTTATACTAATATTTGATTTTTTTTTAACAAAGCTAACAGCTTGACAATATCTTAACATATTTATATTTTAAAAAATAATATATTAACATTATATATTATAATTATATATAAACAATCCCATTGCCAACTATTAATATATATAATTATATTTATATATCATATATAAAATTAAATTTATATTTTAAAAATATATATATTATGATTATATTTATTTTTTAAATACATAATATATTAACATATATATATATATATATATATTATAATTATATTTATATATCATATATAAAATTAAATTTATATTTTAAAAATATATATATTATGATTATATTTATTTTTTAAATACATAAATATTAACATATATATATATATATATATATATATATATAATATTTTCGTTGCCGGGTTTGCCGTTCAAGGGATCCACTCCAAGCCACAAAATATAATTATGTTTATATTATATAATCATATTTAATAACTTACTTACCTGACACTCAACAGTTTCAGCCACCCATGAAACCATTTCACTTATTTATTTCTTCTTCCCAAGGAACCACTGCCCAAAAATCTAAATTATTTCTTTCCTCTTCCCATCCGTCTTCACACTTCATTTCATCTTCCACTGGTTCAACTTCAAGTTTTCAACTGTTCAAGTTTCAACGCGCTTTAATTTTTCTTCTCTCCCAAAATTTATTTCAAAATCACAAGTTTTGAAACAATAATCTTCGGATCCGAAGAAGGGAGGAAAAAAAAAACTAGGAAAGAAAAAATGATATCAAGATCTAAACCTTCTAGTACCTGAAAGGTTGAAATCGAAGCCGAAAGAAGATAAAAGGTTGAAATCGGAGCTAAAATCAGAGCCAGTAGAAGATGAAAGGCTGAAATCAGAGTCAAAAGAAGAGGTTTTTTTTTTTTGTTCTCTCTCACAATTTTTTATTTACCAGAAGAGGTACGTCTTTTAGTTCTTTAGTTTTTCGATTTTGAATGATGGTTCTGTTGATTATTTTTGGAACCCATGTGAATAAAACTTTTACTCTTCAGTTTTTGTCCATTTTCCTTCTCAGATTTTTTGTCATTTCTTCTTCTGTTGTTGATTTTTTTTTTTTTTTGTTTAATTAAGGCATTACTCTAGCGTTACACCGCCGTAGCGAGCGTTATACTGTCGTAACGTGCCTTTACCGTGTGATGGTCCTCTACTTCATGTAACGTGGTCTTAACAGGATTGAATGAGGGCGATTCCATTACGTAATAGCCGTTTCCCTTACGCAACGCCGATTTTTAATATCATGTTCTAATCTCATTATATGACCCATATGCATGCAAGTTCGGAGTCAAATCGATAAGATATATAGGGCGAGTTTAGAATAACAAAAAATACTAAGGTGTCATTTAGTTTGTATTTTTATTTTGTTTTCTGTTTTTGGTTTTTATTTTCTGTTTTATGTATTTTATGTTTTGAAAATCTTAAAACAAGAAAAAAACGCATTTAGTTTGACATTTTTATTTTACTTGTTTTGAGATTTTCTTTTTTTTTTGAATTGAAAACGTTCAAAAAGACTTTTTGCCATTTTACATTTTATGTGTAAACCTATTTTCTATTTTCTAAAATGAATTTTGAAAACACAAGTAACTAAATGCGTTTTAAGTTGTTTCCCTTATTTTCAAAATTATAAAATAAAAAATGAGCTCCAAACAGTTATACCAAATGACACCTAAAAACTCTATAATTCTCTACAAAACTTTTCACATCTCGAACTACGTGAATCTCTATAAATCTTTATAAATTTATATATCTACAACACCCAACAAATTTTTACGAATTCCAATAACATTTCTATAAATTTCAAAAAATTCTGATAGAAAAGTTAAAAAATTTCTACCCAAATCCGTTCAAAATGACAAAAATTCATTCAAACAAAACTATTCTTCTCTAAATTTTTGTGATTTGTAGTTGACACTCCTAACATAAAAAATTAACTCAAACCAAAATATATCTCAACTTTTGTAAATCCAAACGCCTGAATAATAAGTATAATAAAAAGTGAAAAACTAATAAGGTAATAGCATAAATTTTAAATGAATGTGAGTAAAAAGTACCAAAAAAAATGTAAGTATAATTTTTCAAATAAGTGGTGATAATGATTTCACTTGAGCTCATGTATCCCTGACTTTTGATCGGTGTATGCATGCTCCAATCCACTCTTGCAAATCATGTCCCAAATTAAGATATTTGATTTTGCATTCAAATGTTATCTTTACACTTCGTTTGGAATGGTAGATTTGATTTGATTAAAATTCTCATCAATTCCTATATTTGGAATTAAAATAAAATTTTATAAATTAGATTTGATTTTAGTTCATAACTTAAATTTTGAAATTTCTATATCATTTGAAATTCAATTCAAAATAATAGAATTTAATGAGAATTTATTATTTTCTTAATCCATTTAAGTTAGTAGACAAATTTATACTCATATATCATATTTACCATATTTTCTACTTCCTATTAACATGGATGAAGTTAGTGTTTCTTTTAAATCAAATCAATTTAATTCTTAAATTTAAAATGTGTTCCAAATACAAAATTTTATTTGTCAAATCAAATCAAATCAATTTTTTATTCTAAAATCAAATCAATTTTAAGAGAAGAATGTTTCCAAATAAAGTGTTCATTTTGCTAAAAAATCAAGTTCTATTTGCAAGATCACTTGTAATATGCCTTTCATCATCACTTTAATTACCCCTTTGTCTAAAAAAGTTATATATTAATTGACTTTTAATTTGTCAATTGTTACAATGTTTTTCATTTTTATTAATTTTGTAATTTTAACATAATTAAAAATATGGATGTGAGGCATAAAAAAATATTCCATAACAAAATAGATATTTTATACATTTATAACATAAAATAGCAATAACATAAAACTATAAGCGCATCTTTGTTTCATAGTTTTAGTGAAGCTGTTAATATATTTTTGTCATATTAAAATATTATACTATGACATTATGTTCATATAAGTTTATGTTAAAAAAAAAATTGTCGCTAATATTTTTGTCTTCTATCTTATGTACATATTACTTGAATAAATTTTGTTAAAATCATGATCACTGGTGGAAAGAATGAAATATTATCACAAATTAATAGTATAAGGTTTAATGTCTAATGGTTGTTGAAATACACAAAAAAAGAAAGGTGTTTTGTAGGTCTGGAATATAGGGAAATTAGGAGTGAATAATTTATTTATTTATATTTTACCCTCACTTGTTTAGTTTCCAAGTTAGCATATAAAAAATGAAAAAAATTATTTATTCTCACACTTTTTTCTTTTCTTTTCATTATAATTAATAGTCATTCTACCTTTTTTACTAAAGAAGGTATCTTATTAAAAACACATAACCCGAGTTACCTTACTTTTATAAACTTTCCTTCTCTGCAACTATTTAAAATTTTCAGTCTTCCTATATCTAAGTAAAAATCATAGACTCAGAGTGCATTTCGAGTAAACAAAAGTGAGATAAAATGGAATAAAGTGAGATAAGTTGTGGGTTTGCAATTCATGCAGTAAAATAAAAGTGAATAAATTTTAGAATTTTTTAGTGTTTTTTAGAGTTTTTTGTTACTTTAAACGGAGCCTAAGTATGTAGCAAATAACAAGATAAGAATAATTGAATTAATACTCCTGAAATCAAAATAACTAATGTAGTAACGTTGCAGATGGCTAAATCTTAAAAGCATATCTGAGATAGGACACCATTTAATGAATAGATCAACTCATCTCTTGCACCTAAAAAAGATCTACAGACAACTACAGTTTCTAGGAATTAACATAATATAATAGTTAAGAACTGTTGAATTTCTAACTCATCACTGGCCAGCTATCAAGCCCAACCAAATATTGATCATCAGCTCCATCAGCCCGAGCTTGCTTTACCCTCATATCTCTTCTTTTTAGACTTAGGAAACTGGATTTCCGAGGACAAACATAATGTCAGTTTTGATTGCTCATAGTGGTGTGCAGCAGTTTTCACCACATGTTTAAGTTCTATTACTGGAACAAAAGAAAGATTACTATTCTCATTTGTTTCTTGGTGTCCGGCTGTGGTTTGCTTTTGCATCTCTATGACAGCGTGCCTCTTTACTTCATCTACTTGATTGTGTATTGAGATATTATCCATAATCTGTAGGCATTTGTTACAATTAAAAAGAAAACAACGTCAAGTTTTAAAGCCACTTTCAGTACACAAAATGGAATATTTTAATAATTATGACCAGATTGAAGCTTATCAAATTGAATTAAAAAGGCAAATCATTGCATAAAGATAGCTTATAGCTTCACATAAATCTCCAATCTGTGGCTGATGCATCGTAACATCAAAGGAGGATAATAGATTTACTGTGCTTTTGATAATATTAGGAACAAAAATAGCCTTTACATAGGTTAAGACCACATTCTCAGGCACCAAAACATCCCATATATCATATTCTGACATGAATTGATTCGGAGTGTATAGAGCTTCCAATGACATTGTGTCTCCATTGCATGAAGATAAAGTAGGACAGGGAGCATAACTAGTCTTCTGTCCGTCATCGTCACAGGGCACAAGAAGACTCAATTTCTCTGAGGAAGAGAACTTCATTGAATTTTCAGCAACTACCACGACAAGCCTAGACTTCAACTGTGAATGCGAGAGTACGACTATTTGGATTTCTGAAGGACTTCCTCTAAGGAGTCATGCATTACATTGTTTGGACCCATGGAATGAGCAATTATCATCATCTTAAATGCCAAATTCATCATGACCAGCAATTTTCTGATCTGAAAACACTTCAGAACAATAATAAAAAATAAATAAAATTAGTAGTTAGAAGCATTACTTACGCCCTAACTTGTTTTACTTATCAGTTATACATCTCTCCAATAGCTCTAATTCTTACAAATATTTTTGTTTTTGAACTAACTCACCCACTCATCCTTCTCAATATAATCGTTAAAATCACAAGTCTCTTATATAGTTTAGGCTCGTTCTCTCATTCCTATGTTTTCTATGTGAATTATTTCCCATTCAATAGCCAAATTTAGAAAAATTTCTTTTTAAGTTGATAGATATGAAATGATCATGTGATACAAATATTAACACTATATGGTTTTTAAAAAAGCACTTGGTATTTCTAGATTATCCTTCATTGTGACAAAAGAAAAAAGGCATGATACGTCTTTTTAAAAATTTGAACATCTGCAAACGGTGACTATTTATGACGTGAAAGTCATCCATATTTGCATGTTGTGGGAGATTAGATTCCTCCCTTTTTTTGTCCACGTCCTCTTACGGGCAGGTCCAACTTCTAGAATGGCTGCTAGGGAAATAGAATAAACTCGATAGGGATGAGATGGAAATCTTGGAAACAATATATTTTTTGGTATGGTATATCAAAGGTGTGACACAAAAGTGTAAGAATGAGGGAAGCAATTCCTGCATAAATAATTCAGGCGGATATATCTAAAGACCTATATCCAATCCACCCCACACAACGCAGGACACAAAAACTAAAAATGTATTCGGATCATTTTTGTAGTACAACTTTTAATTTGCGGAAAACAGACCATGCAACGCCGCTAAAAGTTATTACAATTCTTGGGTAGCTATGATATAAAAGATGACAATATAATTAATTTCTTTGGTGTCTTTTTTATTCTTAGGTAGCATCTTTTTGGTGTTTTTTCAAAACAATATTATTTGTCAAAAGACAAATATCAAATTTCAGTAGAAGTATTTACTTGGATTACCGAATTCTTCAGCCATAGAAGTGCCATCTAGGCCAGACCTCTTATTTTCTGCAATATATTGTGTGCTAGAGTCACAAAAATATAGAGTTGAAGGGAAAAGATCAAAATAACATAACCCTAATACTCTGGTATAGAGAAGAAATTACACCATAATAGGAGAAAAAGGTTATGCTGTGACATATCTGATATTATATCAGTTTTATCTTCAAGTCTTTTTCTTTTCCTCCTCTTCATGGCTTTTTTTCCACAACTTTGAAAAGTAAATGGTACTGACTTTAAATCAAAGTTTTCTGAAGTAAATTGATCTAATTCTAACTATTTTCATTGATCATATGCTTCAATCTCTCTTATATACTTTGATACTTGTAACTGAAATCCTTAATTTTCAATTCTATCACTTTGCAACGCCACATCAACGGACGTATAAAGCTCCTCCATTGATTGGTCAACTTCTTCTTCCTAAAAAATATAAACATCAAAGGTAGTTTGGAATTAATGACAACCCAAACCAACGCTTAAATATGAGTAAACTTAAGAATCCCATAGAAGTCCCCTCCCATCTAGCGGCCAAGGTTATTGAATGTATAAATTACATTGGTAAATACTAAAAACAAAATAAAAAATAAAAAATAAACAAGATTGACTAGCCTTTTTGGGTGAGCTCCTGTGGTTTTTATTTGGATAACTTATGTTAGATACTTTTATATTGAAACATTATAAATGATTCCAATAAATAATTCTATGAACCATCACTTTTGGAAATTCAATTGTGCACATCTATCTGGTGACCAATGTTCTTTAAAGTCAAAATGTTCCCTTCATAAAAACTAAAACAAAGAATAAACAAGATTATGCAAATAACTTAGAAACATACCTCATTGGAAAAACTCTACTAAAATCGTCAAACGTGAACCATTATCACCATATAAGCATGACTCAACTTCGGCATCGCTCAATCCAGAATAATTCTTTATCCCAGATACATTGCCATTGTCACGCCCCAGATTTTCATAATCCGAATACTTGAGGGTGACTTGGGATTATTTATTTGGGTATAAAAATAAGATGACAGCAACACGCCGTCACACCCCAAAATTTTCCTTCAAACTGGGGTTGACTTGCAATAAAATTTAAGGTATTCAAAATCTCTGTTTATTCCAACCAATATTTATAAGTCATTATACTGAATCATTTGATGGGATTCAACTACAGGGCACAAAATAAAAAATATAGAGAATAATATTACAGAGCCATTAAGTGTCCCAACCATGCGATTAAAATTACATATCAAAGAAAGTAACTAGGTCTAAACATAATGATTACAATCATCCAATAATTATTATTACAGACCACAATAATAAATAAAGTCTTCCAGCACTGTGCAGGAAAGAAAAAATAGATAACTCTTCTGATGGAATATTTAAGAGAAATTAATCTCTTTCCAGCTCATCTTCAGTATCCCTGTGCTTAATAACCTGAAACAAATATTCCCACAAGGGGTGAACTACTAAAGCCCAATAATCAAAATCTCCTAGGTGCCTATATGCAGTGGTTGTAATGCTACACTGTATTAGGTGACCCACTACAGTGAAAATGTAAATTATACTTACAACGGTTCGATGAAACCGTCACCGTAACTATTATTTTACTTACATGTAGAAATAGTTAAATGTTGATATATGTACCACAATAAAATCTGTGTCGCAGTGGTAGGGATCTCAGATTTAGATCTTCAAGGTCTCGGGATCAAAACCCATAGCGATAGAGGTTTCATATATATTATATATATATATTTTATAAAATATTCATCAAGAGGACTAAATATAATTAAATAATTCCAACACATCATTCATACATAAGCAAAAGAGGTTACCAATCATAGTAAAATTTGGTAATGGAGTTTAATCTAAATCCTTCTAAGATAATCATACTCCTATCGTCCTTTGCCCTCAAACTTGGAACCAGTGACTTTACGGGCTTAGCATTCAATACATTCTGACGATGTCACCCATCAAAACCTAACCATTGCGACCGGCTACCTGACTGGCCAGGTCAAAAGGGAGCATTTCCCAAATAAATAAATATGTTCCATCTCTATCTAAAAGGCATTTCTACCCACCCATCACCCCATTGCCAAAAAAATAACTTTAGCACTGAGTGCCTTAATTTATTTTCACCCCTTAGCATTCCAAGGGTATCTTGTATGGCAATTAGATATTTTTAATAACAACCGGTAATGTCTCTGGGTGATGAATCCAAGGTGGATTATTCAGTCACATATAGTATACTTTAAGTATTTTATCTCAATTCAAAATTTAATAATAATTCACAATAAATTAAAGATTCAACATAATCACCAACATTTTTATAACAAAGGTAGGTACACATATAAATTAACAAGTAGCAAGTAACTAGAAAAATTTAGTATTCGAATTAGTATTTTAGTTAATTCTTTGACAAGTTTGCCGTACTAGCCTTGATAAGAATAAAATTATTTTTAATGGTATATTAATTAAGCCGAAGTTGGCAGTTTAGTGTGCGAGCGACCCTAATTGCGATTTGAAATCGCGAGTTCGATCTCATTGGCTGCGATCTCGCTTTTTGCCTCTTTTTCCTTTTTATTTTATTATTTTATGGAATATAAAGATAGTAAATAGCTCTTTGGACTTATATTTAATTTTAAAAAAATTTATAAGTTTTATTTATTTGAATAAATTGCCAATCATCATCTTATTTATAACCAAACCCTTATCATAGGTTTTCGGTTCCAAGATATTCACAAATATCCATAAAATTATTCCAATATTTAGGAAGGTATTAAATAAGTTTCATTATATTCACTTAATCATAAAAATATAGTTATATAACTTGCTAGGTAGACAAAAATATCTACAAGAATCAATTAAAATAAATCAAATTTATTTAAGGAAGACCAAATGAGGAAAGAATAAGTCCATTGTTTCATTGGGCATTTTTATCAAATATTTGGTTATACTTAGTCATTTTAGTTTGAATAAGTCATCCAACTATCTATGATGAAACTGATTTTCTAAGTCAGTTATCATAAATAAATGATACATAATATCCAGTTTAAAATTATTTCATATCAATTGGAAAATAACTAACTAGCATCAACTTAACAGTCCACTTCAGTATTATATCAAATAGTATAAGTGTTTTGCTATATCAGGCCTTGTGAATAAAATTACACATCAATAGAATTTATTAACATGACAATAATTAACAGAAGAAAATTGAAAATTTAAATAAATCTTTAGACATAATATTCTAAAAAAAATCCAAACAAGCATTAATTTAAAGGCTAAGCAGAGACAGCAGCTTAAAAGAAAATTCATATAAAATAAAGCAGAACTCCAATATCGATAAACTTTATATATGTAGAAACTAGACTTTAAAACTTACAACTTTTATGTTTTATACTTTTAAAAATTTAAGGTCTAAATGTGCAAAAATAGCCTTGAATTCAGTTTGTTCAAAACATACAGTTTTATACGTGCTTAGTATTTTGAGCATAACTTTTGACTCACAAATCGGATTGATGCAAATCTTTTTGGGTTGGAAAGAAAACTTAAAGGGCTACAACTTTTATGTTTTAGCCAAAGCCTAATTCTACCATTTTAGGGGTCAAGAACACATCAGAAGTTACAAATAGAGAGCTGTCAGCATGTTGGGCTACTCAGTCAAAGTTTCGGCTTCCCTACCCCCAATATACGGGTATTATTTTTTTATCACAATCAAATTTCATACTTTAAACCCAGAAAATGCTTTAGCTTCAAAATTGAAGGCATCAAATATATTTTAGGAGGTTCGTTATTATACCTCAATGAAGATATTAGTGACCAAGCCTGAGAAGGAAAAATGAGTTGTGCTTTGAACACCACCCAATTGGAAAGTTCCAAGCCTTTCTTCTTCCTCCAAGCAATGCCTAATCTCTAACCACATTAAATAATGATTTATTTTTTTCTCTCTTATTTTTTTTCTCTTTGAATGCACACCAATTTATAGGAAGTCATGGGAGTGTAGAGAAAGCGTAGGTAGAGAAAATAACCTCCATTTCTTAGACTTGAAAGCCACTAAAGTAGGATTATGCATTAGGTAGCATGATCCAAGAATCATGCTTAGCTTTTTGACTATCTAACCAAATGATTTAAGAGAGGTATTGGGGGAGTTGTATGGAGGTGGCGTGATCCGGGAATCATGCTAGCTTTTTGACAAATTATTTAAAAAATGTTTTAAGTGTTTAAATTATGCTAGTTAAGTAATTTGAAAGAATGGTTTAAAGTCATCAATGTAAGGTCTTCTTTTTTGACTAATTAGCCAAATAATTTGAGAGATGTGAGAGATGTATGGAAGAAATGATGGATGGAAAATGAAATTTTCCGGGGAATGATTTAGAACTACTATTCATGAGTCAACTCAATGAGTGATAAAGTGAGTTGAAGTGAGTTAAGGTGAGTCAAAGGAAAGGGTTGACCCATAGGTTAATGGGCTTGGGTTGAACCAATTAGGTAATTGGGCTACGAATTGTTTGGATAAAAGTTTAGAAATTCTACATTAAACTCCCACATAGAGTGGAATTAAATCCGAAATCTTTCCAACTAATTTTATCATTCCAAAAATTTTCAAATCCTCAATTTTTTAGATTTTTACTATAATAAATATTACCACCACACTTAAACAAATTAAGAGAAAAAAAATTCAGGTTATTACAGCCATCAAATGAGCTTGAATAATTAGTTGCATCTGGGTCATCTGCTTCAGCTATCCTGACGTCATCAGTACCCTTCGGAGCCTGAATTTGTTCATCCAATTAATCTTCCAACTTAATGATATCATCTGAAGAGTTACTTATGCATGTTGAACCCTTCCTAGATGATTTGGACAAAAAAACTCCTATTCACAATGTGGACTGCAACTTTTGGAAAGGAATGCAATTTGCTCCCTAGTTCAATCTCCATTGTTAGTTGGGCACGAGCAATCCTCTAATCCTTCTAGAACTTGGCTCACTTTTTCAACACCTCCTAATAAAAAAAAAAAAAAAAGCTCCTCTTATGATTAACCTAATACCATTTTAATCTTTCATATTGGTGACTAGATGCAACATGCCAAGTTAGCAATAAACAAAGTATTATCCAAGATCGCTCAAACGTCAAAAGAACAAATAAAACAGATTTTTAGGTGTGGTCATCTCTCCATCATTTTTATTTATTATTATTATTTGGTGGAGGGTGTTGTATTTCTATAGCTAAAATAGTTTCCTAATGAATGTTTAGCTAGACACGAACTTTACTAAAAACAAAACTGAGGAAATATGAGAATAGGAAAGCTTTGTTAAATTTCAAAATACATGATAAAGCCCAAATGTTTTTAGAGTTAAAATTTTAGTTTCTACCCCTTTTGCAGGAGAACGCAAAGTGTAAGAGTATAATTGTTCACCTATTAGTCGATAAAAAAAGAAATTGAGCCCACATCAAATTTCCTAAATTTATTAGCTAAGTTCAAACAAAATTGAATTTTTTATAGCAATTTCCACAATGCTTTTGAAAAAAAAAATATGCACTAGAATATTATGGCAATTATGAATTTGCTTGCAAAATTGAGGATAAAGAAAGAAGAAAGAACAAAAGGAACACAAGCTACACAACATAACCATTAAAGAACCAAGGAGGCATCTCAATTCTCTTTTAGATAATTATGGCTCTCTTGCCTAACTCTCTCTTTTGAGAATTATAACTAAGAATGACCTTTCAAAACTAATACAAAACCAAAATAGGACTAGAATCATTGGCAAATCATTGCCTATATGTTTAACGCCAGTTAAATTTATAATAGAAAAAAGTTTTTTTTGCTTCCAATCAATCTAGCAATGATATTCCAACCAAAAGAAATAAGGTGATGTACCAAAAACCCAGTAAAAATGTCAAAGAACTGGTAAACAATAGGTTAAAATTTGAAACAGATTCCAACTTCAAGTTAATGATATTATTTGATATACTTATTAGTGTATATACACACAAATCTAAGTTGTATACCACTGTGGTTTGTATATAGAATGAAAGACAATGCACAAATTAACAAACATAACTACCTATACATATACAGAATAAAACAAAAGGATTACATAAAATCTAATACAAAGTAAGCTCAAGTAGAACAATTAACTAGCATGTCAACCTATTTATATCGAAAAGCACTAAAGAAAACAGTATCATCTACATTACTACATCAATTTTGAGAGATAAAGATCTTTAGATTTACAAGAAACTATCACAAATTTAGATCGAAAGAAGGAAAGGAAAATGAAAAGAATAAGCACTAATTGAGCAAAAATCCAGCACTAAGTCAAAAAGCAACAAAAGCTCTAGATATAAAACTACCCAAAAAAGCAAAAACAATAGAGGAAGCTAGTTTAAGCATGTAAAGAGAGAATTCTAGTGAAAGAAAAGAGTACTTGGGCTAAGAGCAGAGTGAGGTGGCCCCGCAGTGACAACAAAGAGTTGGGCTGGGAACACAGAGAGAGAGAGAGAGAGAGAGAGAAGTGAATGTTATAAACCTAATATGTTTTGTAGGACTTCATGTACGATTCCCACTTTTTTGGCTGCCTTGTGCTGCACTTATTTTAATTTTCTTTTGAGAAGAAAAAAAGAAGTTAGATTTTTTTTTGGTAATTAACTAAAATTTTTTTATTAATTTAATATTTTTATCTTTTATGATTTTAAAAAAGTTTAAAAAATAAGTAGATAAATTTGATCATTTAAAAAAAAAGTTAAAAAATTGAGTAACCATAAATTAAGAGAAGTTGGGTGGGCTTCCCAAATGAAGCCTTACATTCACGACCTTCTACTGAAAACAAAGGTTTTGATCCACTAAACTAGCCTAAGGTTTTATGGTAATAGATTATTAAACTATGATTAAGTATTTTTACAAATTTTTCAAGTCAAAAGAGAAAATAGCAAAAATCAATACAGAATAATTAAACTATGTTTAAATATTTTTACAAAATTTTCAAGTCAGAAGAGAAAATAGCAAAAATCAATACAGAGTAATTAACAAATAAAAAACCTTAGATGATCAGGTATTTTTACAATTTTTGAACTCAAAATAGCAAATGCTAAAAATTAATTTAGAGTTATAATTAATAGCTAAATGAGCACATAGTGAGAAATAAATCTAAGTTGAAAAGCATGTATAAGGAGAAAAGTTAAAATTATTTTTGAACAATAAACTTATCAATAAATCAAAATAGAAGTATCTAAAAATATTTAGTTTTTTATTAGTAATCAAACAATTATTTTTAATATAATTTTATGATTTATTTTTATTTTTAACCAAAAATTATTTAATTTAATTTTTTTAATTTTGTATTCCTTATACATAAATTTAAAATCCAAATATAACATAAATAAGAGCAATAAAAAGGTAACAAAAACGTTATTCCATTCTAATTAGAATAGAGAGCTAACAAAAAAAAATTAATACCTACAAAAAGATGAACAATTGATGAAATTCACTATTTTTAGGTTTTGTCATTAATTTTGGGGTTGTAATGGTAAAGAAAAGGGAAATTGTCAGAGTTTGGTGAATAAGTTAGAGATGATGAATTTTTTTTTTGGCAAGAATAAATGACAATACATCTCCAAATTTGGCTAGTCATATGTTTCAGGACAGTTAAATTAACTGATCAAGCCGATAAGAAATGGGCTGTAGGCGAGACCCAAGTTAATAATGGTAGAGAAAAGACAAAAGTGAAGGTGAAAAAGACTGTGAAAGAAAAATTATTTCATATTTTACTATGCTAGGGACATAGCATTAAGGGGGGATATCGTATAAGATAGAAGTAAAATAAGAAGATCATTTAAAAGTTTAACGGAAGTAGGAACAAAATTAATGAAATAGGGTTAGGGTTAATAATTTTTTAAAATAAATAAGATAAATATATTTTTTAAATATTCAGAGATGATAAATGTAATTATTTAAATGTTGAAATAGGTGGATGTAATTTGTCACTTTAATATCAAATTTTATGCGACAATTATATGGTTTTAATCCAAACGAAAAAAAGTAATGAAAAATTTTCATAATAAAAAGAACTTCGGAATTTTTTTTAATTAATTGAGAATTTCAAATATGTGAAATTTACATTGCATTTAGGGACAGAGGTGGCGACAATGTACTGTAGGGGCTTAAGTATATATAAATGGAGAGTCATGATTTAATTAAGATAAATTTGACTGAATTAATAAATACTATTTGGTAGAATTAATATGTAACACAGTATTTATTTTTAACCATTATGTGTTATTTTAAGCTAATTGGACATTTAGATCAAGATTGGGTCTATTTAGTTGGTTTTATTTTATTTTTCCTGAACCAAGTTTCGCTCGAAGTGATGTTAGGTTGGACAACTAGGCCAAGGGCCCAACCATTCTTTTCTCTTTTCTTTTTTTATTTTTCTTCCTTGTTCTTTTCTTATTTTTCCTTTCTGTTGTTTCTAGAAATAAGAGAGAAAGAGAGAGAGAGAGTAGAGAGAGAAAGTGTGCTCTAGGGAAGAAAGTCGATGGATCGGGGTAACATTTGACATTGTAAATATCGTGGTGGTTTGCATTTTCTGTGGTTTCACTCGAAGTGGGAGAAATTGATACCGAAAGTTTGGGAGCCAAAACCCAAATCTTCTCATTTCTTCTTTTATACGTATATGTTTCTACATGTTATTAGCATCATTTTGATATGTTATAGGTTTAACTTGGTTGAGCGTTTAATGATTTGTGTTGATATCTATGTATATATGAATGTGTGTGTATATATGCATATGTATGTTAAGATTTTGTATTTATTTAAATTATTGTTGAAATTAATGTTATAAAATCACATTACTGATATGTTTGGAGGTTTATAAATGATTTATTGTTGAGTTTGAGGCTCGAAGAGACCAAATATTGGCCGAGAATGGGCAAAAAAGATGAGTTACAGACCAAATAATGGTCTAAGTGGAGACCTAAAGGTCTGTGCTACCATCAATCAGGGTGTGAGGTATTCTACCCTAGCCCGAAGCCGCAAGCTTCCATCGGGCAAGATGCAAGGTTAGCTTAAGGGCGTGAGCTGTCAGGGTGCGACCTGTATTGTTTTTCAAATTTTGCTAAGTTTTCGACCTATTTGTAAATGGGACTTTATTCCATGAGATAATAAACATGTTGAGGTATAAATTATGCAATTTATGTGATGTTAAATTTATGTTTGGGTACAACATGCTTTTATTTTAATGTTGAGATCTTAATGTTATTTATACATGATTGAGCATATCATGTGTTTGAGGTCGGGGTGGTATCATTTGGATGTATGTTGTGACTATTGATTTGCTGAGAGTGCCATATTAATATTATTGACGTGCAGAGGCATAGGTCATGTATATAAATGGGATCCTTGATTTAAAAAAAAATGATTAAATGAGATTTTGAAAATATTGGATGATCTCGATATATGACTTGAGCTTAGTCATTTAGAGTTGGGACGTTAATTATGAGATGTTATTATGAGATATTCTCCAAACTGTAGTTGCATCCTGCTTGAAATAAGCAGATGCTTAACCAGAGTTTAATATTATTCCCTAACAGAAGGAGCAGGAGTTGTAACATAGTTCTCTTGAGTCTTACACCGATAGGAGTGTAACACGTGTTATTTATTGAAATTACCGTTTGCCGTGAGCATTAAACGGTGTGATTGTGCATGCATCGTTAAGCGTCACCTATTCTGGGATAAGGTTGGAGGTAGATAGAGATTAAATAATATATTGGCCATTGCATTATATTACACTTGCATTGTTGTATTATATTTTTATGAATATTGTTGTGAGTTATATTATGTGTTTAATTATTGTTGATTGGTATATAATTGCACGTTCTACCTACTAAGCAAGTTTGCTTATTCCATCCATATTTTAGGTGAACCAACAGGGTCAGGGAGTAGTAATCCAAAATTGAGTTGAGATCGATGAATTAGACTTAGTTTTATGTTTTATCTCGTCTCTTACACAACTGTTTTTTTATTTGTGCGACCCCAGTTTGTGGGTCTGAAACTTATTGTTATTTAAAGATTGTACTAGTATTAATTGTTCGACTACGTAAGCCTTGTATTATGCCAAGAGTGTGTCATTGAATTTATTATTATGATATCATTTTATTATTTTAATATGAAAATGAGGGATGGCATTAGATAATTTGATTGTTATTATTATATTATGACTTGACCTTAGATAGGTTTTTGTTTATTTTATTCAGGTCCTATATTTTCATGCCATCTACCTCGGACAATTAAGTTGAGGGCGTAATATAATAAATTTTGATTAAATCATGACTCTTTATCTCTACACTTCAGTCCAATATTATGCAGTGTAGCCCTGTAACCCTTGCATTCAGTGTATGAATCAACTTCATTAGTAATGGAAATTTATGCATTTAAAAGTTTGTAATTAATTTAAATAGTTTTTTTTTAGTAAAACAGTTGATTTTGAAATTTTTTCAAAAGTAGACACCAAAATTAAAATGCTACCAAATAAATACCAAAATAGACAAAAAATGAAAATCTACAAAATATTAAAAAATAAATGATTAATTACATTGACATCTCTCTAATATCTGATTTTTAGTTTATTTCTTCATTTATTAATTTTAAGACTTTAATTCCTTATCTATTTAAAAGGGACTCATTTTGGAACCTGTTAAAAAAGTCTATCAACTTTTTATTTATTTATTTATTTATTATTCTTTAATTATCTCAACATATGCTACTGTAGTTATTACTTATAGTCAAATTTGGAATTCATCACTAGAGGTTTAAACGGGTTAGTTTAGATAAATTATTTGATTTTCTATTCTAAATTAAATAAATCAAAAAATTTCTTATCTCATAAAAACCTTGATTTGAAAACAAAAATAAATTATATATATATATATTTATTTATTTTTGGTATAAAGAAATAGAGTGAGCAAAACCTAATGAAAATAAAAAAAAATCAAATTAAACCTAAAGCTTTGAGTTTTTAATCTTACAACATTTTCATTTGATTAGTTCTTTTTTAATTTAAATTTAGCTTAAAATTTCAAACAAAATCAAATTAAACCTAAAGCTTTGAGTTTTTAATCTTACAACATTTTCATTTGATTAGTTCTTTTTTAATTTAAATTTAGCTTAAAATTTCAAACAAAATCCATTAGAAGAAATTATTATAGTACATTTCAATAGATTTTGACAAATTTTTAAAAAAAGTTGGATTGACATTTGTATAAAAAAATTTATAAAACTCCAAAAGTTTTTAAGATTCTCCACTAAAATTTTGTCATATGTCACTTTATATTAAATTTTGAGAATAAATTTTCTGTTATTCATTATTAAAATTAAATATATATATAACAAATATAGAATAAAGAAATAAAAATATTTATTGTTAAGATTTGAGAATTTATTTGTTGGATTTTTTTTATTAAATTAGGTTTGGGTCAATTTTTATGGGATAGAAAAAATTTAATTTATTTAATTTATAATAGAAAATTAAATTATTAATATGGCCTACTCTCACACAAACCTTTACGATAAGTTTCAAATTTGAATATATATGAGTAATAATCACATTAAAAATAAATGAGATAATTAAAAATTAATAAATAAATAAAATTAATAAATTTTTTTATAATTTTTTAAAAAACTTTTTTAAATATATGAGCGATGAAAATATTAGATTAATAGATGAAGGGAGAAAAAAAAATATCCTATATTAACTAAAAAATAATAAAGAATTGCCGTGAAGTAAGGGGGGAAATGGGCTGGGTAATTATTGGCAAAGGAACTAACAAAATTGTTTCCATGAATGCAAAAAAATATTCCAGTCGTTACAAAAGATCATTTTCTTTTAGAAGTCTTTTTACAAAAGCACCCTCACCTGCTCACTCTTTTCAACTTAACCGCCACAATATTCAAATAATATGGAGGGTATTTAGTCACTAAAGCTACCAAAATCATTCTCTCCCCATGCTCAACTGCGATAGCAATCAACGCTGTCGCTCTCTCTTCCTCTTCAACCTCCTGCCAATCCCATTTGTACTTTCTCTCTCTCTCTTTCTCTGTGTGCAATGGCAATATACTAACTTTCTTTCTCTAAGACACTTGAAATTCTCTCTAATCGAAGCCCTATGATTCTCCGATTCATCGACTTTTTTTTAGTATGCATAAGCAGTTGCGATTCAACGAGCCAGTCATGATCGACGCGGTTTGGATTCCTTGTTGCCGTCATTGTGGGAAGTGGAAGTCACCGTCGCCGCCCGCGGCCGTCGTGGTCGTTTCCTACTGCTTCTTCATGTTCGGAAGTGGCAGCGGAAGAGAGACTGGGTGTCGAAAATGGGTATAATTCGGTTATATCTGGGGATGCGATCGAAGATAAAGAGAAGGTCGTTCTGTTTTTGTTTTTTTTTCATTTTTTGATGGTTGATTGTTACCGTTATGTGGCGTTCGCCATTCTTGCAGTTCTTGACCAAATCAATTTTGTTGAATTTTGTGATTATTAAAGACAGTAATATGTGGTTTGTATTGGAATTAGTAGTGGATGGAAGTTACTAGAAATGTTTAACTTGGTTGAACTAAAGAATGACTGTAAATGCTTTGTTTGGTTTCCTTTGATACAAAAGTTTAAAGTGATTTTTTAATCTACGTATCGAATTATCTATATGTAGAAGAGGGATTTTGATTTCAAGCATGAGGCAGTATTGTTTATTGACTTTGGTCATGTACAACAACCCCGTCTTGATTGAACACTGGGGAGTGCTGAGTTTCCTTTGCAATGACAATGGTTTGGCTGTCCTTTCTATGTAGCATTTTGAAGTAAAAGTCTTTTGGCTGAAGCTATTGAGAAAATGACAAGCATCTATCAAATAATTTGAGCATTTTTAAACTGGCCATTCAAACTGTATTATGACATCCACGAAATAAGTGCTTGATGGCTTGGATTTACGTGATAATTTTTCATTTCAATGTGGCAGAAGCTGCAATTCTGCTTTTAGCATGGGTTGTCTATCTTATTTATCAACAATTTTTCTTTTTTCTTTTTTTTTTTTTTTTTTTTTTGTGGCATGATTCATCAGTGGTGGCATCCTAAGCAGGGGTGATTTTGAGATCTAGGTATTCAACTATTTGCGATAATGTGAACACGACATGATTACTTGATGTGTCAAGATACCCGACATTAAAACGACCTATTTATTAAACTAGTAACGTGACATGACGCACACAACCTATTTAATATACAGGTTACCTGATTAACACGCTAGCCTGAAAAATACACAATCAACTCGAAAAATACATAAGTTGTATAAAATTTTTAACATGTCACATGTCAATCTGAAAAATACATGAACCATTTAACTATATATGTTTAATTGTTCTTAAATGGGTCGACCCATTTCGACACAACACCAACTTGGCATAATTGTGTAAAAGTCGGATTGACTCGTTTATGACTCAAACCCATTTATGCTTAAGCTTAACCTACTGCCTATGTTGTGGTTTCAAGTCACGTTCATGTGTTGGAAATTGCCACACTTAATCCAAAGTAGATTCGATGATTGGTATGATAACACAAAATTTACTTGAAAGTATTTTTTTTTATTTGAATTCCTTTCACTATGCTGTATTTTCACATTAGATTGGATCTTCTGTTTGCTTACACTGTAAATTTGCTTGTTATCTGTTTTCTTGGAGTAATTATCCACTTGTTTGACGTGCAGTTCTCCACTTATTTTGTAGATGGACAAGCTTAAAGGAGACTATCAAACTGGTTCTGCTTATATGATCAAGGTATTTCTGGATCTTCTAAACATGGAACCTCTTATTTGAGTTCGGGTATTATATGTGATGCCTGTTTGGTTTCTATTGGTTTTACACACACAGCCTCTACTATTGGCTTGTAAATGGTTATTTATCATAAAATTTTCTTCGTTCATGTTGTACATAATTTTTTGAAATTCCTTCCAATAACGAGTGTCAGTGCATACTTTATATTTCAGCTGGAGCTGTTGGCTGCCAAAAATCTTGTTGCTGCTAACTTAAATGGCACTTCAGATCCTTATGCAATCATCACTTGTGGTACAGAAAAACGATTCAGGTGATGGGATCTGATTTTCACACCAATCTTCTAGTTTAGTACATATGTGTGTTTTTCCCACCTTTTATTAGTCTTGTTTAATTGAATTGAATCATTCATTATGATTCCTGATAATGTAGCTTATAGATTTTATTGGAGCTTATCAAAGTATAGGATGCCAGCTGATTGGTATAGGCTGAGCACTAAGTGGTTGCTTTTCAATCTTGATTCAATGGATCAAGTCCCTTGTCGTTTTAGTTGACGCAAAAGAAGAAAAGGATATCAGATTGTCAATTGATCATGTGATGCTATTTTATTCATGCTTGCATTTTTTATTTTTTATTTTTAAATGACCCTTTTCTTATAATCGAATTATGGAAATAAATGAATGGGTGCCATTCGATGTCTTTTTGTTGATCTGATGTCTGGAAATGGGAAATCAAACGTATAGATTGCTCTAAAGGAGTATAATTTAATATTTTGCTTTGCTCTGGTTGACTTCTGGAATGTCTTGTTATTTGTTCACGGCTTCACACTGTTCATGGAATTAATTTTCTATGTCCTTTTCCACTACATGTTGAACTACCTACCATATTTTTATGGTGTCATCCCCACCTTATTCTGCTGCAACCTCTTGATTGTTTTTGCTTCTCTGCTGCAGTTCAATGATTCCTGGCTCAAGAAATCCCATGTGGGGAGAGGAGTTCAATTTTTCTGTTGACGAGTTTCCTGTCCAGGTAGTTGTTTTAGTAAATAATGTTCATAGAAATATTGTTACAACCCAAAATTAAGGATGAGACCGGCCATGAACCACAGTGCCTTGGCCCATGGCACACGCAGGCCTTTAGTTTTTCTTCAAATGCTAATATTTGGAACCATAAGCTGTTAGCTTGAGTGTATCTTTTCCTTTCCTAAGATGGCATGGAAACCCCTGCTAGTTTAGGTCCTTGTTGGACATGGTATGCATAGAGTAACATGGTTATGGTAATTTGATTTAATTTTTTATGTTAAATTTCTTGGATGGAAAGAGCATTTATTTGTTGAGTTAGCTGCTAATTTTTGCATTATTTTATGGAGCTACTTTGAACTCCTATTTGTTAGGATATGATGCGTCACAATTCATGAATAACTTTGCTGTTTAAAACTGCTGATGGTTTTATTGATCTTATTAGTTGGATTTATCTTGGATTGGGTTGGAAGTTTTCTGGTTTCAATATATACTTCAAATGTTGGCATTGATCACTAGACAAGGCAAAACTTACTTAATTGCCCTTCAAATTTTTCCTCTTTTGAAGGGACTGGCTCCGCATCCAAGAAACCCTTCAAATGAGGCATTATCCTAGGTTCAATGCTAGGCCTGTTGGATGCTTCAACACATAGATTCATTGGGATCTGGGGCTTCTAAGAGCACCAGGCGCAGCTTGTTGTGTGAGTGATT
Organism: Vitellaria paradoxa; assembly: GCA_019916065.1. Classification (NCBI taxonomy): domain Eukaryota; kingdom Viridiplantae; phylum Streptophyta; class Magnoliopsida; order Ericales; family Sapotaceae; genus Vitellaria; species Vitellaria paradoxa. The sequence goes on from CM034234.1 coordinate 43,084,868, forward strand.
GCTGGGACTTGGTGACAAATGTGTGTGGGCCAATCTCAAACTGATGCGGTTATGGGTATTTATCACAGTCTAGATGGATAAGTCTTTGCTAAGACAAGCATAATCATTCCTTCCATGTGTTTGGTCCACACCCCAGACAAAAAAATGAGCAGTTGTACGTAGTTGTGGAAGTGACTTTATTTGGCAATGTAGGTTGGCGCTAGTTTGGCCTTGACAGTTGGGATTTTCAACAACTAGTAATGGCTAGGGTTCAGTATTGTAGCCTTACAACGATTTGCTGTTCATGAGGGATGCTTGTGGCATTTTGTAAGCTGGCTTGGCACGTTCCTTTGGTATATGTGAGAGTAATAAAAGTTGGGGCATTGCTGGTAAGCGTGTGCTTTTATTGCTTTCGTGTGTCATGCTTAGATGTGGCGATCCCAAGTGTGTGCATGGATTGGTTTAGACCAAGCATATGACTTGGTGATGACATAAAAAAATTTGCCCACTGAAAAAAAACCATTACAAAGGATGCAAGGCCATTGCACAAATAACTGCATTTTGACATGAAGGCTTATAGCTGCACCCTATGCTAATGTTAGATGCTAGGAATGGAAATTTCAAATATTTATTTTGCGTGCAAAGGCAATATTTGTGCACCATGACAATTGAATGTTCTTGTAACTTATATTACATGGACCCGAATACGAGTATCGGGTGTGGGTGTGTGAGTAGGTGTCATACTTTCTAAAATCTTAATTTTTAGGATATTGGGTTATGTATCCAAAAATTGGGAATCTACATGTAGACACAACGTGAATATTTTAAATATAATAAGTGTTGCATAATATACTGATACAACTTTGGTTACTATTCAGGAATGTAATTGAAATTAAGGGAAATTTAGAGAAGAAAGAAGAGTTTTATTTTCCATCCATGCAAAAGGTTAAAAATTTTTAGTTACCATAAAATTGGAGCAATTACTTCTTCAAAGATCAACTAAAATTAAAGATTGTAAATATCAAATCCGGATATAGGAGTCGACACATATCCCATACTCTTCCCTTGTCAAATATGTGGACAAGTACATTAGAGAAATAAAAGAATCCTTGTAACACTGCTATTAACTCACATAAGTGAGCTCCTGTTCGATGAACAATCTTTTTGTTCTATTGGGTTTGTTGATGATCAACATTTTATTTACCATTGTTAACTAGATTAATTTGGAATTTCACGTACTTGGGTCAACTAAGCAGGACAAAGTCCACTACCAAGGTTCTTGAAGGAGGGGCAGTCCAGTGGTGAAAGTTCAAATGCACTTCCCTTCTCACGTAGTTGTGGGTTTGATTCATTTAGTCAGCCTATCAATCATATGCCATGTGTGGGGCTTGGAGTCAACTAGCATCATCCAATGGGTTTTGCATACATGTATGACTCGTTCTGTTTGGGCCTAGTAGGATAGGGAGCCGCCATGGTCACACCCAAGTAGCTATCTTGGATGCTCCCCTCTACCCTTTTTAAATAACAAACAAATTCTCAATGATCACCCTTATTAGAATATACCAACTGGCATTTAACCTTGCAAACAAAATCATTATTCTTTTGAAAATCAGGAAACAATGGCATGCAGCATAATATGACAAGACACCTAACTATTGAACCCAGCCGAGGTAATTTTCTTGGAAAATTATTTGCAAGATTTGAGCTCTTGGCTATATAAATAGTGAAGATATCGATAACAAGGAGTTGATTTAGGATGATAATGTCTAAATAAGGTGATAGTAATGTCAGTCGTCGTATAAAATACAAGTCAATAGTCAAACTCCCAAATTGGTGGTTTATAGTACTCAAAAGTCAAAACATAGTCGCAATCATAGTTGATCTCAGGATGTTTAATATTAATTTGAACAAGGGCATCATTTTTTTTTTAACACACATGGAAGAATATTTTATGACATATCTCTTGTCAATACATGATATGTACATTTGTCATATGTGTGCTTTTGTATGTGTCTCATTTAGTTAAGGTTTCTTGAACTAATTTTTCTCTCAACTGTATATGCAGATTCATGTGACAATATATGATTGGGACATAATTTGGAAAAGTGCAGTTCTTGGTTCAGTGGCCATTCCTGTTGAAAGTGAATGTCAGACTGGTATTGTGTGGTATACATTGGATAGTACATCGGGGCAGGTAATTACTCATTCAGCCACATTTCCAGTTATTTGGTAGTCTATTTTGTACATTGGATAGCCTATTGGCTTCTTTTCCATATTATTGCTTCTTTTCCATATTATTGCTTATAGAACTTGAAACATATCTTGATTTTTGTCAGGTTTGTCTCCACATTAAAACAATAAAACTCCCTGTAAATTCTTCCAGGTAGACTTTTGCTTTATTTCTTTCTTTATTGTTCAGCCTCTTTTTCAGGTTTGGTTAACCTTTGTTCTGTCATAAACAAATAACTGTACTTCTAGATATAAGGCTCCGTTTGGAGTGACAAAAAACTTTGGAAAACGGTGAAAAATACTGAAAAACTTTAAAAGTTATTCACTTTTTATCTCACTGGACGAATTACGAACCCACAACTTATCTCACTTTTTGTTACTCCAAACGCACCTTAAATAACCCAACACTTTGTATAATCACTGTGTCACCTGGAATAATTCATGCCGGAATGACCCAATAGATGAAATATCATAAATATCCTTCATACATGTTTAGTTCTTTGATAGACTAAGAGATTTGAGAGATTATCTGGACAAATCTATTTTCTTCTCTTGGTTCTATTCATAGACATTCTTAATTTGGTCCATGTTCATTATATCTTTTCCCACTGTCTCAAGCCTCTCAGCGCATCTCTCCCTTTTGCCTTCTCCCTCCTCTTTTTATTTTTTTATTTTTTTGTTCACATTTCTCTTCTTTTCTTATACAGATAGAGTGGGATGGGTTGAGGTAGTGAGAAAGACACAATTATTTCAGACTTAATTAATACCATCTATTTGAATAGAGCCGATGGCAGAAAATGGAATAGTGCAGCTTACTAAGTGCATTTGGCTTGTCATGGAAAAAAAAATGTGCTTCATATTTGTTTTCCATTGTCTGATGTCACAATTTTTTCAGACTTAATTAATACCATCTCTTTGAATAGAGCTGATGGCAGAAAATGGAACAGTGCAGCTAACTAAGTGCATTTGGCTTGTCATGGAAATTAAAAAAAAAAAATGCTTCATATTTGTTTTCCATTGTTTGATGTTGTTGAAATGTTTTACTTTGATTGTACTGGGTGAGCATTTCTTGTCTAATCATTTTTATCAAGAATCATTACACTTATGCTACTCTATATTATTCAAGGATTGTTGTTGATGTTCTGTGGTTTTTTTTTTTTTTCCATCCTAGAATCCACATACTAAATTGGCATACACTTATCTCCTTTTAGAGTTGTGAATGGCTATGCTGGAACTAATGCTCGAAAGAAGAATTTCAGATACACAAGGCCCGACAGTAGTTCATCAAAAACCTGGACCTTTGCAAACAATATTTAATCTTCATCCAGATGAGGCATGTTTTTTTACTCAGTTCTTTTTTCACATGCATATTCGCTGAATTCCACGTATATAGTATGTTGAAGTTGAATATCTATTACCTATCTCAAAGAACAAATGTATACGCACTCATATGGTAGAAGCTATGAAGTTTTGGAAAATGAAAACTAAAGTTACTTCACCTTTTCGGCAAACCAGCTGCTGACCTGATTAATGCTTAATATTTCAGGTAGTTGACGTAAGCTTTGCATGTGCACTTGAGAGGTCATTTTTGTATCATGGCCGTATGTATGTCTCTGCTTGGCACATCTGCTTCCATTCTAATATATTTTCAAAGCAAATGAAGGTTAGCAGGCATTCTTAGTTGCACAGATCTACATAGTCCTGTATCATTAATTCCTTTGCAAGAACGCGATGAAACTAAAAAGGCGCAATGGCTCAATTTTTTAGAACAAAATGTTTGGCATTATGTTTAACTAAGCCACTTTTTAGTTCTTTTTTAATGCATACCATGGAGTTTTCTGTTTTTCTTATGAACAAGATGTATTATTGGGGAAAACTTAGGTACTCTGAAACATTATAAAGAGAGAGAAAATATTCTAGAAATCTATTTTTCTTAATTATTTCTCATAGATAAGATGAAATACAAGGTTAAGTTAGTTGTTTAAGATAGCGCCAGAGCTTTTCAATTTATGGCATGGTGGGCTGTGTTTACCACAAACATGGTCTACTCCTCTCATATCACCCTTAATGACTTGAAGTTTTATATTTATTGGATCTGTAATTGTTTCTATATATAAAAAAAAGAGTATCTCAAGGAGTACTTTAAATTCTTAGTGTAACCATACAACTCTACCCACCATTGTACTAGATCTTTGAAATAGCCTTTTCGGTTACCAGAGGTAAGATGCCTCCATAAACGGGAGTCTCGCGTGCATTAGGTTACCCTACCTCTACTGTATTACATGTTAAAGTACGTATACCATATTCCATGTTTTATTTGATGGAACAGAACAATCCATGTTCCAGGTAACTTTGATATTGCCATCGATCTCTTGGAGCGTCTTTACCTTCTTTTCCTTCATGTTATGGGCATCATGAAAAAGTGATGTTATTTATTTTTACTGATACTAGAAATTAATAAATCTTCTGGCTTTTGGTTGTAACATAAGTAAGCTCAGTTTTTGGTGTTTGACTTGTTGGGACTTCATATGCTATGATTGGAAAATTTTCTTGGCAGTGCTAATATTCTCTCCATTGCGTTCCATTTGACAGGTGGTTATTCCATTTGGAGACATTGATGAGGTACATTGCCTTCTCCAATGTCTATTTGTGATAGTTCCTCATTATGTTGGCTGAATCAAATGGCTTAGATATTATGGAAGGTCTGGTGGATCTCAATTCTTTTATTTATTTATTATACAGATAAGGAGGAGCCAGCATGCATTTATCAATCCAGCCATTACAGTTATTCTTCGCATGGGTGCAGGCGGCATGGCGTGCCTCCCTTGGGAAGTCCCGATGGTGAGTGTAAATTTGGATTTAGGTTACAAGGGGTTCTTACTAACTGATTTACTTGTATCTGAGGGAAGCATGTCTTGGACCTACTTCCCAAGAATTCCTTTACCACCCTAGTCATGTAATGGATTTAATATGTCCTGAAACTTCTTTTTGTCAAAATTTGATGGGAAACTAATGTGTTAGTCAAACTCAAATATGGAGTTTGAGATGATATTGTGTCTTGAGGACCAGGTGGAATGGGAAAATGTAGTAATGATATCACTTTCTGGTTCCATGTAATGGGTTATTGATGGCTTTAGAATATTGATGTGCTATCTAGATCTGATAAGAAGTTCGACATACGTCCTCCATCATCTTAGATTCCACGTCATAGTCTCATAAGATGACATGTGGACCAATCAATTATCTTCATTTGTCTTGGTGCTTTGTGTTGAGCTTTGTCAGGCGAGGGTAAAATATGTGGTGCATTGAGTGTGGCTGTTAGCTTAATTGGCAAAGCTTTCCTTGTGCCCGCTCACCACCGGAGTTCGACCCCAGCCCCCACCCCGCTTACCTATAAAAAAAAAAAAAAAAAAATATGTGGTGCATTAATCTTTGAGCCCTAGTAGGAATATTCTCCGAAGGCACCTGTACTGATGAGCTCAAGGCAGCCATGCCAAGCTCGCATTTTGTCTTCTGCAATCACCTTATCCTTGTTGAGGCACTGTAACAAGACTGTCCACATCGTTGGCACTAATTTCCATATCCAGTTGTGTCTCCTAAAGGACTCTTGAAGTTCTCATGCTAGACTAGGTTGTAACTAGATACCCCCTGCAATTTATTTTTGGCTATGAGGTTCTTGAGTGACTATGACTCTTGTGTAGAACCTTAAGGGATATTTGGCTTGGTGCTTGTGGTCTTTGAGGTCGAGAAGAGAGAGAGAGGAGAGAGGAGAGAGAGAGACCTCTGCAAGATGGTAGTCTCCAATCAATGCAAAGTTGTGTGTTTTGCACCTTCTCGTAACAAAGGAGTGCACCTGATGAACCTGTGTCCCATGAGCCCCCCCGGTATTCGAGAATCGAGAATTTTGGTGTGGAATACTAATTGTGGCCTTTAACGTTAATTCCTTACTGTTGGGTTGTGAAAGGCGAGCCACCTATCCTCTTGTCTCTACTCGAGCATTGTGAATTGTGCATTAGGAGGTGTTGGCCTGCAAGCCTTAGCCTCACCTTCCTATACATGAAAACCTTTTATCTCTGTGTGTGCAAGAACTTTTCCAGGCAGCATGCAGGCTCTAAATCTCTTATTCCCCACCATCCAATTCATTTTCTTATGAATTTACCTCAAATCGGGTGGTTTCACTTGCTTTTAATTTTGGTAGTATCAAGAAAGTATCACTTTGGATTGCTCTTCATGCCTTGTCCCTGGTAACCGTTGGTGAAAATTGTTGGCAAGGATATGTTGCATTGTGATCCATGCACCTTGTAGCTTGGTCTTTTAATGACATGGTCAAGTAAGTTGGGGTTCAGGAAGAACTCTTTGAAGGGGAGTTTTTGTACAACAATGAATATTTTACCATACAACTCTGCATAGTTCTGTAGTAGGCTTATGTTATGCTAGCTACACATTTCTTATGTATTCTATTCCACAATGCCGAATTATATATAATATAGCCTTTAAAAAGTATTTAATGGATTTAAGGTACAAAAACTCACATCATAATAGGTTTCATGTATGTTAAGTGAACTTTAGAAGGTGATTATTGGTTTGGGGTGTTGAGTTAAAATAAGTCAATATAAACAATAAAGTTGCTCCGTCTCTAATAGCTTAAGCTTTTAAATGGGATTGTGGCTAATATTCTAACATGATATTAGTGTTAGTAAGGGTCCTTAGTTCAAACCTCGCTGTCATGCAAAAGAAGTCAATAATTCCACATGTTTGGCCCCTTCAAAAAAGTCAGTCTAGCTATGCATGGGGGGTTGCATGTTGAGGGAAAATAAGGTAATATAAATAATAAAATTTCTCACTCCCTAATAGTATAAGTTTTTAGATGAGATGGTAGTTAACAATCTAACATGGAGGATTGGTGAAGCTTATTCATAAATTTATTTTTGTCCAATAATACTTTGTACAGAAAGATGAACTAATTAGGTGACAAATTGCGATCTGTGGTGATAAAACAAATTTTAAGCTTGCCATTGTTAAGTTTACCCCAAATTGTCTATTTTAATTTTTTTTTCTTTGATTTTTCAATATTTTTGCTTCAGTACCTGGTTAATACCTGGTCCTATTTTTTTTTTTTTTAAATAAGTTCTTTAAGAAATGTTTTAATTTTATGAACACTTGAAGATTAAATAAACTTAGCAGGTCGTAAGGAGGGCCAGTATCCTGATGATTTTTTGACTCGCGGCTCTAGAAAATTGTGTCTGCAGCATTAGTTCTGATCAGGAGTGGTTCTTTCTAAAATTACTGTATCATATGTTTGAGGATGAGTTAATGGTTTTAGCATTAAAGGAAAAATTTTAATATGAAGGATATATAGTGTAGGAGGCTTGCATTTGTCCCTGGGAAACAAAATGGTACATGGTTGTTAAATTGCTATGAATTAGTGTCTGCATTTTACCGAAAATTTTATGTTTCCATTTCAGTAGAGTCAGATATAAATTTGCATCATTTTGGAACAGAAATCATACTCTAAGAGCTTTACAACGAGCTGTCAAGAATTTCCATGCAATGATAGAAGCGGAGAAGAAGGTCTGGTCCTTGTGTGTCACAATCATTTTTCTGTCATCTAGCATCTTTTATGCATTCATTTTTAAACTTGCTTGCTCATTAAAGATTCATGACGGCTTTCACAAACATAATTTGGATTGTCTAGGATTATCTATGATTAGAAGCGTACAGAGAAAAAGTTGATAAAATTCTCATTCAACCTTTCGTTGGTTGTGACATGTCTTTTCCTTTTTGTTTTATGTTTGAGCAAGAATGTTGACATATGGGAAGGATTAAAAATTTGAATGTGAATACACAAGCATAATCAACAAGCCTGAATAACCTCATAAATTATCCTTCAAGTTATTATTACAAACAAATGAGAAACCTAATTAATTTGGAACTCGAGTGGTAGGTTAGGGATCCTTGCAAGTCCCTGCTCTTGATGTTTTTCCTTTAATTTTTGTAAAGTTTGGACCCCGAACCATTTTAATAACTGACTATACTTCTTTGACTGATCTATTCTTTTTGTTATACAGGAGCAAGAACAGTCTGCTCTTCGTGCCCATAGCAGCTCTCTTGGAGGTGGTAAAAGACAGGATAAGATTCGTGAAGAAAGTGTGCCTAATCCTCAAAAATTCCAATCCTTCATCAAAGATGAAGTTCTAGTTAGTATATACAACGTATGTATTATTATTTTTGCAGTTATACTTGACTATGTAATTCCTTTCTGTTTTGTTTTAATGCTATCAATATTAATTTTCCTCAGGATGCTATTCCAAGCACGGTGGAGCAATTCTTTGACCTATTGTTGAATGATGGTTCAAACTTTACAAATGAGTATCGTTCAGTCCGAAAGGACACTAATCTTTCTGTAAGTAATCAAGTGACAGAATATCATTTCTTTTCCTCAAAATTTTTGAAATGTTTCTATTTCCTGAGGGTATATTATTCCGCTCAAACCAAATATATTGACAGGCTGTTCTTTGTAAAATAGTGGCATCCCCTTGATGCCTGACTTTTGTCAATCATACATTTACTTATAAAAAATAAAATTGATAGTTTTGACACCTTGGACACATACACTCAATACTCATTCCCAAGTCCATGTAACATACGGAATGCTATAAATTATGTTCTAAAATACTTTAGTAATCTATTTTTTTTTTTAAAGATTCTTTTATGCTAATTTTAGATTGGCCTGTGGCATGATTCTGAAGAATATGATGGTCAAGTTAGAGAGATAACATTGAGAGCCCTGTGTAAGAGTCCTATGTGCCCTCCAGACACAGCAATGACTGAGTGGCAGCATGCAGTTTTTTCACCAGATAAGAAACAGCTGGTGTGACTATTATTTCTTTCCATAATTTGATTAGTTCTTGGTAACATACTGCTTTCTCCAGTTTTATTTTGGCTCTGCAGTGACATCTTTTATCTAATGGAATGGGCATCCTGAATTCTCCTTCATTAGGTGTTTGAGACTGTACAACAGGCGCATGATGTACCATTTGGGTCGCACTTTGAGGTAACAACACCTCGGGCATCTTTGTGGTTTAATATCTCTAGTGTAATAATCTCCACCGCATCATGTTTTGTTGTGGATCAGTTGTCTATATTCTTTGAATGTGATGTATGGTTTTATTACTTTCCTATGCATGAAAACAAAGTGCACACCTGAGTTCCAGGCTACCATCCTTTATAAAACAAGATATTTGCGTAATAACACAAAAAACCTATCAATTGTAGACTAGTTATGCTTGTCCTCATAGAAATGTAGAACAAAAGAAACTATTAAATAAAGAGTAGGTGATGGTATCTTCATAGTCGATCCCCACCTATTTAGCCGATCCCACCTAGTGGGAAAAGGTTTAGTTTGGTTTGGTTTTTGGGATGGTATCTTCATGTTTGAAATCACAGTGTTCCATGTATTTATTTATTTTGAAAGGTTCTAGATACTTATTTAACTGCTGTATTGATATTTAACATGATTAGTTTGTCAAAGTTCCAAGTCTCTAGCATTGATTTTGAAGCACTACTTAAAAAGTAAGCTTTTGAAGTTTGAACATAACTTCTCAAATAAGGCATGGGTAACATTTAATTATTTGTTATTTTCAATTTATTAGGAAAAGGATTCATATAGCTGACCTCAACTAGTTTTGGGTCCAAGACTTCGTTGAGTTGTATTATTTTCAGTTCATTAGTTAAATTCTTATTGAGGGTGGATTGCCATTTGTGTAATACTATCAATTTTCTCTAGTAATCCTGGATAAGTTTTTGGTCGTAGGTATGACTTTCTAGTATTATTTGATGGTTCATTTGAATGCATAGATCTTGCAATTGATAAAAGGACTTTGTTACCAACTTAGGTGCCATATTGCGAATACTTGTCCAGAACTTTACTTCTGAATCTCCGATCGATTGAGAGGAATATGTCAATCCTGTTGTGGTGTTTTTTAATCATCGCTGCAGCCTTGTCATTCTTGATAATATGGTTAATCTCCACAATGGGCAAATTTTGACATTCTTTCTTCAGGTGTAAATTTTATTGTATATGGTTGATCTTTAACAATACTCTTCATACTTTGGAGCTCGTCTGTTACGTGATCACATTTTGTAATGGTGGCCACGACAATTTTTGCCTTCTATTGCTCTTGAATTTAGTCATTGTTTGCCATGACAATTCTCTTATGATATGAAAGTTCCATTGTCATATTTGAAAAGTTATCTTGTTTTTTCTTGTTAAGGAGTCCAATGCAAAACTAGTGGCAAGGAGTAGAGAGGCTTAATAGGATCTTATATCAGGATTGGAAGGCACTATTTTATTGATATGAGATAAATTTCAATAATGCCTCCTCACATGCGACCCCAGCTCGCTTGTGGAGAGTCAGACTAGTGCACCAAATATGAGAAGTGCGCAAATGAGAGGTTGACCAAGTACAATGAGAGATTGAAAAACAAAAGAAGGGAGACTTTCCTCTCAAACCTAGCTTTGATACCATGTTAATGCAACTAACTGAACCAATTTACAAGGAGTAAGAGACCCATTAGAATTTTAAACCAGCTTGAGAGGCACTACTTTATCTATGTAGGATAAATCCTAATAATTCTTTAGCACTCCAGAGTTGATGTAATGAATGCAAGCTATTGTGGTCTGGAGCAGCATTACTCTTGTTTTATTCCTCAACTGTTGGATTTTTTTAGGCTTGCAATTATTGATCTCTTTATATAAATATACATGATTCAACACAATATGTTATTTGGAATATGATACCCACTTCAATGTTTAAGTATTGAAAATGGAATTTCTTCATGATAAACAATACTGATTGTCAGCTGCTGATACTCTTTGTTGGAAAATCACATTGTTATGGACAATTCTAAATGTATAATTTTTAAAAAAAAGATAAATGCTAGGCTAATGTCTATAAAATATTTTCTCACTGTTATTTGGTATTTGTCTGTGTTGAGACTAAACAAAGTGGGGAGCTGGTTTTTTGCTTTCTTTTTTTTTTTTTTTTTTTTTGAAAGGTAGTTTTTTGCTTTCTTTGTCTTCCTTACCAAGTATTTTCCTCTGATATATCAGGTTCACTGTAGATGGTCTTTGGTGACAAACTCTGAATCCTCATGCAGTGTTGACGTACTAGCAGGTAAGTTTCTGCTAGGTTTCAATGTTACATCTACGCTTGAATTATGATATCAATACTTCCCTTAATAAATTTTACCCATCCATTGACTAATGCTGCTTTTAATTTTTTGCCTGCTAAAGATGTGCTGCAAGATGTTTGTTGATTCTAACATGTCTTTTTTGTTTGTTATGCTGTGTTAATTTTTTATTTTAAATTAGAACATATCTTGCTTGTTTGAAGGTGAATTTGTGGTGGAAAAGAAGAAGTGAAGGAAAATGGTGGGAAAGTAAAATAAAGGTGAAAAAATCAAATTTATTTCATTTTTTTTTTGGAAGATTTAGAAAAATGATAAGAAAACGAATACTTATTTGTGAAAAAATTCTAAATTTAACTTGATTAAGAATGAAATAATAATACAAAATAATAATTTTATTTTCCCTTCACTTTTGTTTTTTCCTCCACTAACCCATATTTCAAACATAGCCTTAAGTATTTTAGGAATGAGAAAAGTATTTGATGATGTTTGTGTTTGTTGAGAAAAAATAATTTAATATAAATAATAAATTTACTTCCTTAACTGGTTAAACTTTTAGGTGAGATGGTGGTCCAACAATTTAATAAAAATTTAAAATGATAGTAATCTCTGCACCTGTACAAAATTAAAGTTATTATGGAATAAAAGGATGATTGTCTACGTAAGTTCACATCCCTTGTTATACGGGGGGACATGTTGCACATGCATTGAGTGCAGTAATTACCAACTCAGAAGCACTCACATGAGACTTGGATACAATATTAAATGGGGGGGCTGATATCTTCATTTTCAAATTGATGAGGACATGACAGTACAGTACCACTATAAATAAATATATATTTCTATATGTATATATAAAATAATATCTATTTATATTATAAATACCTTGGTATAATTATTTATGTAAAATAGTAACAAAACATTTTCTAATTATACATAGTAGAAAGAATTGAGAATAAAAATTCCTAACATCTATTAGGGTTTGGGATGTAGTTTACACAAAATCTGAAATCAGTTTGGGATGTAGTTTGCACAAAAATCTGAAATCAGATGGTGAAGTATGTAATTTGGTAGTTTTATACAAATTTGAAAAGTGAATGGTTGAAGGGTATAAAAGGAAAAAGAAAAAGTTCCACCGAAAGATTGTCTCCTCTAGCTACACCTCGTGTTACCTTGTACTATAGTATATAGATATATAGATAATACTATTTATATCTGACTACAAATTTTGGGATGTAGAATTTCTAATTTATAAAATTTAAAGGATGATGGCCTATTATGTTAAAATTTATGTTTCTTTTTTATTTGATTTTTCAAATTCTTTTCTTCAAGCTTGTAATATATTTCATGTATGACGTATGTTACCTAATGGGCGTACCAATATGTAACAAGGTAATGCTGCAGCAGAAAAAAAAAAAATAGATTATTTATATAAAAGATCACGCACCACTTCAAAATCTGCAAAGGCAATGTAGAAGGTATTTCTATGCAATTCTTTATTTATGTCAATTCCCCCCCCCCCCTGGCCCCCAATTATTCCAGTTGGCCTTTGTATATAATCTATATTGACCATCTAATGAAAAATGAAAATTTTCTCTGCTGCAGCACCGTCTTGTTACATATTGTCTTTGAGTTGTATGTGAACATAATATATTGTTCTACTTGGTGAAATTTGGCATTCGAAAGAATTCAGGGATTTTTTTATTTTTTATTTTTTTTCAATTTCTGCAGGTGCACATTTTAAGAAATGGTGTATCATGCAATCTAAAATTAAATCAGGTGCCATTAATGAGGTAAGTATAGTCTGTGTTCCAAATGATTAAATTATTGCTTTTCTTTTTCCATTCTCTCGTTTGAAGCCAAAGCCGACGATAAAAAGAATGCCGAAGCTCATCTTTAGGTTTAATGGTCACACAAATGCAGTATAAGAAAGAGGTGGAATTGATTTTGGAGGTGGCCCATTCATATATTAAGTCAAAGACCTCAGGAGGTGCAATCGACAGCATTGTTTCCCCTCCCTCCAATTCAATTATCCCAGAGAACGCATGAACATAATGTATTGATTTTCACCTTGTTTTTACATATCTAGAGGAACCCAGGGTTGAAAGAGAACTAGTGGTGTGTTACTTGTAATGCCTCGACGACTATTTCCGTGGTTGCCAATGATGCTTTAATTTTCTGTGTATTGCATCATTGATGGCTTTTTCCTTTTTTCTTTTTTTTTTTTTGGGGGGGGGGGGGGAGCAAGAAAGACACTGAGCCAACACTCTCTTTTGGCGAAACTATCTGATTGCTCATAGGGAAATATAGAAAGAATCAGAATTCAACAGAGGAAATTTGAAATGTTGGGGGTCATATTTTCAATACTAGGGAAACTGGTTATGACTTGTTTTCGCGACAGAGAGCACAACAGGTAGCCTTATGTACGTAGCTTTGCCCCTTGAATGTGGAGAGAATGTTTCCTTGATAACTTGTTTTCGTTTAGTTTCCTGTAAGTTCTGTATTGATTTTAGGAAGGATAATTGATTGTTTTACCCTTGGACATTTCATGGGGTAAAATGTTATTAGTGTTACATATATGTTTGTTAATTGATTCAATTTCCCAATTTAGTCTCGATGCTATATATGTATGGATATATAATTTGAGCAAAACAAGGAATATGCAGATTAATTCCCTGCTCGGGGAGTCAGCAGCTTGCTTATCTTTTTCGGACTAGGGACCCCAGTTGTTATCCTCTTTCGTAAGGATAAATATTGAACATTCTTTAAATTCGGACCCTTAATTTTTTACGATGATGATGAAAATAATAATAATAATAATAGTAATAGTGGTGGTGGTGGTGGTGGTGGTGGTGGTGTGATATGACTAGGCATGTAAGGAGAGTTGGGCTGATTTTAACCAAACTTAACCTTGATCTCATATTTGTACAAGCTTAATCTTATCTCGCCCTTATACCTTGTGTCAAGACTGCCGGCACTCCACCCCCTAACTCTAACGTAACAAATTTTATTTTATTTTCATTTTTTTATCAAATATTGTTTATTTATACAACACTAAAATAAACAATAATAATGAGCATTTTGTAATTTTAAGTGTAGATACTCAATGAATTCTCTCATTTATTATTGAAAAATCTCAATGTCTGCGAATTTATAATAATTATTAATAGAATTTATTTATTTTTAGAACCAACTGTTAATTACTTTACTCAAAATTCTAGTTATGACTAATTTATTTTAATAAATTATTAAAAAAAATATTAAAAAATACATAAGGTCAACGGATTAGAGTCAATTAGAGGCAAATTGGACTGGGTTAATTTGATTTTTATGCTAATTTAAATTAGATTAAAATTGTAACAATTAAAGATTGGTATATTTATTTCTTAAATTAGTATTTTCTTTAGAGCATTTCTTTTTTTTTTTTTTTTGTGGTAAATGAGCATTTCTAAATTAGTATTGACATATCCAAAAGATCCCAAATTTGAGTTTCATTTTGTCTCGACGCAAAGTATCCTAGGCATTGAGCCGGCAAGAAAAGGAGATGGCGATCATTTACATGAAGCTCCAGGCCGGCCGGCCTTCTCGGTTTTGGTGTTTGCATTGCATTGCAGGCACATTGAATCCAAAGTAGCTTGACCAGATGGAAAATACTAATAAATCCCGGACCTTTACCATATAAATAGGAAGGATTCGTCCAGGCGCTTTCCTCAAAAAACCTGATCATCATTAATTTGTCTGAGATCATATGGCTAAGAAACAGCTGGGACTCGCCATCATCATCGTGATTTTGTACTTTATCATGAGTACTGCCATGTCATCAATAGGGGTTTATGGTTGGATCCCTTGCTGTAACGAGCATGTGACAGACTGTTGCCCAGTGAAATTATCAGTAGGAGAAGGAGAAGAAAGAGAGGCTGAATTTATTGAAGTAACAACACCAGGAACCAGCCCAGATATTTATTCTCCTTCTCCCGCTGCTAGTCCCCCAACCCCATGGAGCCAGGGGAATTAAATTAATTATATACACATATACATAATATATCTATCTCTCTCTCTCTCTCTATATATATATATATGCAAGGTCGATCTGATTTTTCTTGAATTTGGTCTTTTTGTCTTCTGTCTGTCTGTTGGTGTCGAATAAGAGAGACTACATATATGTGTCTACCCCGTGCAGGAATACTTTACATACATATGTAGTAGTGCAATGTAATAAGACTAAGGTGGGAGGCCAGTATTCACATGGCTTGGCAAATTAAGCAATAATCCAAAAGGGTTCGGTCTTCATTTATTTTTTGTCTTGTTCAATACCAATTAATTAAGAGCGCGCGCATCAGTTTCTTTGAATATTACAACCTTCTTAGTTGGATTACCTATTCATTTCGGTTTCTTAGAATTACAGGTGAGAATTATTAATAGCCCTTGTAAGATTACTCCTTTGTATGCCTTCTTACAATAGATTCTCTCGTTTTAAACAGGTTTATAGGAATAAAAAATTGCAAATCATAACATGTGTCAACAGTTAAATGAAATAACTAAAAAGAAGATTTTTAGTAACAACTGTTTGAGGAAAGTAAAATCTTCAATCTTGTTTGGGATGACAATTTGGGCCCAAAATCATGAACTCCCCTTAAATGGATTGGGCTTAGTTATTTTCATAGATGAATCAGTGTTAGACCTTTTTGCAGAAGATCTTAATTGGGTTTAAATAGATAAAAAAATATAACCGCATAGAAAAAATTATTGAATGCCAACCCATTCAATCTTGTGCAGAGAAGGTAAAAAAAAACAGGGACACGTAGTAATAATTTAAGCACAAACTGCAAAAATAAGTAAAACTCAGATAATAAAATGATTGTATTTATTTTTTTTTTTCCGGTCACCTTAATTTACATTTCAGATGCCTTGAGAAAAATTTTACATCAATTTTCACGAAAGCTTAGTAAGTTTTATATCAATTTTAATTCGAGCCATAAAATAATTATTTTGCTCCTAAACCTGATTTAATCCAATTACACATTCTGAGTATCTCGTAAAATAACTGTTTTTATTTTAAACCCGCTATATACACAAATTTTCTTGTCTAAAAATTAAGATAGAAAATAAGTAATAAAATTTTATTTATTTAATTTGAAGAAGGTGAATAAAATCTCTAAAATATTTTGAACAACTTAAAATCCTATGATTCTTTTCTTGAATATTTTGTAAACTTGAATTTTCGACTTAAGGGTTTGACAATTTGATATCAAGATTTGCAAACTTGAAATTTGACTCGAGAGCTTGACAGATTGATCTCAATATTGTAAACTTGAAATTTGACTCGAGAGCTTGACAGGTTGATCTCAATATTGTAAACTTGAACTTTGACTTGAAGGATCGACAACTTGATCTCAATGTTAGTTTGCTTGAATTTTGACTTAAAGGCTTGGCAATTGATCTCAAGATTATAAACTTAAACTTCAATTTGAGAGCTTGACAACTTGATCTCGATATTTACAGGTTTGATATTCAACTTGAGAGCTTAATAGCTTAATATCAAGATTTATAGGGTTGAATTCCTTCATCATGGGCGGATTTAGAAATTTTGTTGAGTGAGGACAAAATTAAAAATAAATAAATATCACAAATTTTTAAATAACAACTAAAATAAAACAAAAATAGGAGTCATACTTTCAAAACACATTGGTCTTGTTTGGAGTTGATAAAAAAAATACAAAACTTTACGAATACGAATTACGAGAGTATGAAATTTAAATTTTCTACTCACTACACGAAACACGAGACATTAACTTTTACAATTTTATACACTTTTATACAACTCCAAACACACCTATCTTTACAAGTGTCTCCTTGAACTTTTCATCGTTTAAAAATGATGAATAATATCATCATTTGTAATGTTATTAAAAATCTCTTGGTTAAGAGAGAAAGAGAGAGGGGGGAAGGGGGATAAACAACAAAAGCTGCTAAGTTAAACAAAATAAAATCGCGACAGGAAAGAGAAAGAAAGAAAGAGGAGTTATAAAAAAAACAAAAGCTACTGTAGAGAGAGAGAGAGAGAGAGCGTGTAAAATAAAAGAGATTTAATGAGAGAGAGAGAGAGGAGGGAAACGAAAGATGAAGAGGTTGAGAGATATTAAATGATATAGGTTTAGTTTAAGAAGATAGAGTAGAAAAAGTGAAAAATAAACATAAAAAATAATACCAAGAGTACAAAAATAATTTTTAGTCGATTTGACAATAGAATAACAATTACCAAAATATATTTAAAGAGACAAATTTCAAATTATGGAGGCAATTTATATGTTATATATTAAAAAATAAAAAATTTATGCAAAAAATATATAAATAATATAAACGTTTGGCAGTCAGTGGAGGTAGTTACCCCCTCACCCCTTGCCCCCTTGCTCTCCCCCTTCATAGCTTGAAATTTATAAACTTGAACTCCTTTAGAGCTTTGAACTTTAGAGCTTGAAAGCAAATTGAGGCTAAGCTTGTTGAACTTCAAATTTTTTTCTTCCACCATTGGTTGGAATTCTTTTCTTTTTGTCTTCTTCACATGTTATAATTGTATATTTTTTTTCCTTATTTCCTCTATTTATAGTGGAGGAATAAAGAAATATTGTAACTTCAAACTTTTTTAGTAATTATATTTTATCATTTTATTTTTATAAAAGGATAAAGATTTTTCCTTATATTTTTTATAATTGATGAACTTAATAATTATCTTAAGATAAATTAAATTTAATTCAAAGATGATATTTATCTTTTTAAAGACTTATCATTTTGATGCTACATCATTTTTTACTTACAAGATTTGCTCTTACACTTGGACACTTGATAATTTTAATTAGCTAAAATTTTACATGCCTACATCCGTTTCAATCCAAATGCACATTTTGCTTGCCTCAAAGGTTGTAAGATATTCATTGATATATTTTTTTAATAGTAAAGAAAATTTTGGCCAAATTCAAATTTGGGATAAAAATAACCCTTTTACTATTAGGCCCCATTTTCGGTCTATATTTGGATTTCATAACAGTTAAGAACTACTAATTGTCATATCTCTTATGATTAAGGAAGTTTTGACTTGAATTGAATTTGAACAAAAAAAAAATAACTCGTTTTATTGCCTTAGATTTGTATTATAGATTTCGTTGAGAATGTTAATTTATTGACATATTTTTTTATCAGGAAAACAAAATTTATTGACATGAAATGTAACACTATTCACAACCTTCCCTTTGCAAATGAAATTTTATTCCTAAGTTATGACTCGGGAGAAACTAATGGGGTGTTTAGATGGTAAAAGAATATAAGAAAAATATAAAAAATTGATATAAAATTAATATGTAATGAAAATTGCTTAAAAAAATTGATAATTTTTTGTAAATTTTGGTGGCATTTGCTAATCCAAACACCCCTAAGAAATTAAACAATTTGACAAGTGCGCATTAATTTCACAAAAGCATATCATTTGACAATGATAGGGTGGCCGGTTAGGTTCCTCTAAAAGCATCATTCAAACCTTGCTAGCTAATTTTGATGCTATGAATATAAGTATTTTCATGAAGCTCTATGCAGACTACCTTGATTTTGGTGTTGCCAACTAAGAAAAACTGGTTGTATCCCCCTACACATGTACATAAAATTATGTAGGAACGAATCAATTTGGACTGCAAAAACTAGGCAGGACCCCAGTAAATCCAAAATTGAATGAAATAGAAATCGCAAAGCCACAAGCTCACTTGATCGGGTATATACATACATATATATATATATATATAGGAAGGATCAGTCCCATGCTTTCCTCACAAATAAGCTGATCATTCGTTTGAACAAAATACTTCTGATCATGGCTAAGAAACTGGGACTCGTCACTATCACGTTGCTCCTAATTATAACAACAATGGAAGAGTTTATGGTCTTAGGGATTTTTCCCAATCTGTGCAGCCAGATGAACCTCCTGCAGCAACGCATCGTGTGGCGCCCGATGAACCTCCTGCTGCAACTGATGGCGTGGTGGCGGATAAACCTCCTGCAGCAACTGATGATCATGTGGATGTGGTGCCCTATGAAAGTCCTGCGGCAACTGATGATGTTGTGCCCGATGAACCTCCCGCCGTATCTGATCGTGTGGTGCCCGATGAACCTCCTGCTGCAGTGGATCATGTCGTAGCGTGTGAACCTTCTGCTGCCGCAATTGATCAGCATCTAGCTCCAGTAGAACCTCCTTCTAGTGCAAAGCATCCTCCTGCCGTAGAGGAAGGTGCCTCCTACTTCATTACTCACGGGCATTGAGTCTTAGTACTCCAGGAGTGGAATTGAAGTCCCCGTGTATGATGTGTCTCTTAATTAGTGTTCCAGTGTGCGTGTCGTCTAGCCACTGGAAACTTGGGTCATCTATATGGGTTTGTTTTTCTGCTTGCTAATTTGGTCTCTTCGTCTTCTGTTTGTCTTTTAAATGTCCTAATAATGGTTCATGTCTCCCTCCGGGACTCTTTTTAATTGCATGCATAAATGTAACAATAAAAGTATATGATGGGGACAGTCCTCACCAACTTTTCAAATATATGACCTTATCTTAGTAATATTGCCCATTTGCCATAGCGTTCATTAAATTCTAAGAATTCCATGAAATGGGTTAAAGTTGTTAATACTTATATTTCTTTTATCCATTACTGGCTACCACTACAGAATATTAGGAACCATATTGGTCTAAAATATAATAAAAAAATATTAAAAAATTTAATATATTATAATATATATATATATATATATTATTTTATCAAACTGATTCACAAGTTTTCAATCTGAATTTTTCAAGATTCGAACTCTATCTCAATTTTAAATGACGGAGATCAAACTCATTAAGATCACGAATTTAGCTCGGTCAATTTTTTTTTTTTTTTTTGGCACGCTGAACTCATGCAGCTCAAAAAATAGCCTTATAGAAATTTGATACTAACAAATTTGATTGTGTTTTGCATAGAGTTAAAAGTGGAAAATACTATCCTTATGATATTTTATCCGTTTAATGCATAATGTTTGCTATATTTCATGAAAATTTAAATGGGTTGATATTTTTCCATTTTGAGCTATAAAATATTAACTTTTCAACTGAGGTAAAATAGATAAAAGATTATAGAAGTTAAAAGGTTAATAATTAATCATATAATATTTATTTTTGAATTTTTATCCCACACCAAATAAGTTTAGTTTTCTATGATCACATAATTCTAAGGTTTTTGGGATGGATAATGCTATATAATATAAAAGATTTATTCAAATTACTGTATTTTTATTGTAAAAAAAATGTCATTGCCATATTATTTTAAAATAGTTTAATTTTTTGTGAAAATTAATTTAAAAAAATAAAAAAAAATTCTCTTCCAAAATTTGAAAGGGATTAACTCATTTTTAACTTTTTAAATTACGTAGTATCCAATTGGCATCAATTATATTATATTATTTATGAGGGAGAAGAGTTGAGGATGACTCAAACCCTTAATTTTGTGCTAGCTAGGGTGGGAATGCTAACAAGGAGTGGCCACAAATTCAATAAACTACAAACTGTTGGATTTCAACTTGATTTGTAACCATGGCCTTGTGGTGCAATTTTAGGCCTTTGGCCGGAATTTGGATGTGACCTACATACCTATGCCATTGGTATATATGTTTTGATTTTATTTTTCATTTATGTTTTTTTAGAACAAATAAAACAGATTAAAACGTATTTGATTACTTGTACTTTCAAAATCTATTTTAAAAAATAAAAAGTAAATTTATACATAAAATATAAAATAACAAAAAATCGTTTTGAGTATTTTTAACTCAAAATACGAAAAACAAAAATTATCACACTAAACGCATTTTCTATTTTTCTTATTTTAAGATTTTCAAAACATAAAACATATAAAACAAAAAATAAAAATACAAACTAAATACCACTTAATATTTTTGGCCTTTTAAACTGTAAAATTAGTTTGAATTTTAAACTGTAAAATTAGTTTGAATTTGCTCAGCACAAATTGAAGATTTTTTTATCTTAATTTTGGAAAATAAAATACAAAATATAATAGTTTTAAAGAAAATTTTCAACAGAATGAAGGGAAAACAGATTAAGTAAAATACAAAATAGAATGGTTTTGAAGAGAATTTTCAACCGAGTGAAGAGAAACCAAGTTTAGGAAGAAGGAAGACAGAGAAGTGTCAATTGAGTAAAAAAATTTTGATAATATTAATTGTTAAAAGAAAAAATTTTTTATAATATTAATTATTAAAATAATAAAATTAAAGATAATATAGACGTTTAAAGTCAAAAGTTAATAAGACAATTAAAAGTTCCCCATGTTAAAAAGGGAGAAATATTAGAGAATGAGTTATTTTTAATAAATTCTATTAATTTGTGGGATCATATGCAATTGCTTTAATTACTTTAATGCACATAGCGTTATTTGTGATCTCAAACAAGTCAAATTCAATTTTTCCGTATAATTTATTTAAAATTTAAATGAAGTTCGAGCCTCCACAAGGTATTCTATTCAAAATCTTGTAAATTAGTTCAAACCCATACAAAAGATTAAACTCAAGCTCGAATATGCAGCTACTTATTCAAACTGAATTCAAATAAGGTAAAATTTATCCCCATTTCATCCCTAGTGCCAATCGAAGTAGCCCCTTCATTGTCAACATTTGTAGCACTACGTGTAACGCCCCCCTTCCCTTCCCACCCACCCCTCCCTCCCTCCCTCCCTCCCTAACTATAATAAGGGAACAAAATATTCGTGGAGGATAAGTGAATTAATAATGAATCTCAAGAACAGAAAATGTAAATGAGTTGGGATGGGATTCAGTTAATATTCTTGTCCTTATTTTACTTCGACAGCATATCATATGTCTGACTATTAACCGGAGTTCTAAATTTCAGTGAAAGCTGAGGGAGAAGAAATCAACGAGAGCTCAATTTTATAACACGGGTTCACAAATTTGGCAGGAAAAATTGAGAGACTATCACCATTTCTTTTCTCGTATCCACTTATGCTATGAATTAAGATAATTACACAATCCATCTTACAGTACATATGCTACACCCATGCCATATTCAATTCGAAACCATATTGGTTTCAAACTCTTGACTAGAGATTAGCAGAGCTCATCAGTAATAATTTGCCTACCTGAAATTCGACCAACTGCATCTTGCACCCAGAATTGCAACAGATTAGCAGCTGCATGACTAATTGAAAAAGCACCGGTACCAATAGTAGAACCAGCTTTCAGAGGTCCACAGCACCATTTTTACCAACTCCAAAGCTCTTTTGTTGCCCCAGCTTGGGCTGCATCAATGATTCGTGCAAGGCAGCCCTCTAAAATTTTGGTGAACTGGTCTTGATGGGGGCCCAGATGTCCGCACCATTGCTGCTAGCAACTCCAGTGGCACACGAAATTGGTACAAGACATAAGCCTTTGCTTCTCAGGCTGCATGGCTCCAGTTCCTTGAAAAAGCAAATATACAGAACCCAGGTACAATTTGGTCATAAACAAAGACAAAGTTCAATTATGTCATGGAAGTTAAACAAAATTCCATTGAAATCAAACCATTGACTTGGAACCATCACAAAAAATGGAGATGTCAACAGTGTTAAATGTAAATAGAATAACTTCACTTTTAGAGAACCAATTTACAGTTCCAAATGCTACATGCAATGCACCAGAATAATTCCAGATGCTTGTCATGGTTTTGAATCATGACTAGAACCCCATTGTATAAATGCGAATCCTGCTTCCTCTCTCTTTAATTAAAGGAAAATAATATCTCAAATATGAAAATAAAATCCAAGTTGTCTGACTAAAGTATCCTCACCTGCATTTTAACTGCAGGGTTATTCTGGAGGTATGGAGCACTCAATACCTGCAAACCACCCACAAAACCATGAGCAATGAGTTCAATGTCCAAATGTTATCAAGGCATACGGATCTGAGACGATGAGTGTGTATCTCCACTTCCTTAACTTAACTAGGTAACTGCAACTGTCAATGTATGACAGAGTTTAACTTTGTATCACTAATGGATATTGCATGACATAGTTTTCAAATCTCTCAAATTTAGATTAGGTAATTCTATATTTTATAAGGAATAAACAACTTAAATTCACAACAAAAAGAGTATACCCACAAATACCTGAGATTATATCAGTTTCACAACCAAACAACTTGAATTATCAAATTTTAAAATGAACTAAATCTGAAATAGCCCAACTCACACGCTTGTTACAACCTAGCAGGCCCCTATACGACGACTTATCATTATCTATACACACAACTGAAACTGACCAAGAAAACAAAAAAGACTAAATAAGCAATGATATTGTATTGTGCCTCTTAATAAACATCTACTTTTCTTACATATAGCATTATTCCAGTTGTATAAAGTAGCTGAATGAGGTGGTTTAACCACCAAATTTCATTTGAGTTCAAGAGGACCAGTGATGGATACTGGTCTATAGTCTCTAAAGTGCTTGCTTTATGCATTTAAGAGAGAAAATCCCCCCCCCCTAAAAAAAAAATAATAATAAAATAAAATAAAATTCGAGTGGAGTAAGTTTCTACGAATTATTCAAACGATCTGTTAATGCTTTGCAACAATAAAATGCAACCACTCATGAGATAAAGCACAAAATTTGGAGTTCAAATCTCCATAGTATCTTTAACCAGTGACAGGACAAATTATTTGCTCAACAGTCTCCAAGTGCTGGATACAAGAAACATATAGATGTAAAAGAGACTATATAATCTCACAACAGGTAGATGTAAAATGAGGCTGTTGCAAGCAACATAAAAGAGAGGCCAAATATGAACTGCATAATCTGTGTTTTTTTTATTCTGTCTCAAATCAGAGTCTCTTGTGCTCTGAACATGAGCAAGATGATAAAGCATTAAAATAGGATCTCATGCATATGCTAAATAGAATTTTGATGATTTTCACCAAGTTATTTGTTTAAGGACTTGGCACCAAATAACATCTAGGCCAGTATAACTTGATTTAGATCTTTGACGGCTGTAGATTCCTTCAGAGGCATGCAATAAAAATGAAACTAAACAGCAAGTTAATTTTAGAACACAAAGTAAAGCAGAAGTAAAGCAGGGGAAGCCCAAACCTTAACTTGGTCGTGCAGAAACCTAATGTATTCCATTGCTTCCAGAAGGACTGAAGCCGTATCCGTCTGCAATGACTCAACATGGTTACTTAACAAGGATAAATATTTCTGACATCAATAAAAAAATAAATTGATAAATAAACATTCACAAAAGTCTAAACATAACAAAGAAGTTTAAAGTGGATCTACATATCATCTTTAAACTGTAAATTATCTCAAAAGCCTTATATGTAAAATTGAGAAAATAGCTTTTCTTTTTTTCTTTCGAGAGATGCAGCAAAGTATTAATATCTGAACACACATTGTTTCTGTCCTCGTGCAATATCTTCTCTAACGCTTTGTTAGAAAGAACAAATTTCCATACCTTCCCATAAGGTGAAACAAGCTGTTGTAGAGCTGCAATTTTTTCACCAAGCTTCTCTTTCCTCTCCTGCCATCCAAAAGTACAAATTAAAAATGACAAATTAAACACCACATGAAGGAAGGATGTGCCAGAGAAATGAATAGACCTCAAAATATATTTCCTATGCGCACAATCCCACATAACAGTCCACAAAAAGGAGGAAACCAAACTTAATTAAGTAGACAGAGCTTAAATATAATGGTCGAATAGATTTGAAAGACCAACAACATCCTTGGGTGCATATGGAAACAGCTCTGAGGAACTATTCATTGGATTAATGACTGATGAAACAAACTAGATATCTCCTACAATGGAAGTACTTATACCCTACTTGCTACTCATTCCTACCATTTAAGTATGCCATTGAAGGCCTACTTAGTTTTCTACAAAAATGGGATAATGGTTCTATCCAAAGTGGGTGTCTCGTTTGTAATGGGGACAAAATTGGAATATGATAATTTCACTAATTTCATAGGTCTTTACTAGATTACCAATCAAGATGTGCTTAGCACTATCCAATGTTATTTAAAGGTTTATTATGAAGAGAGGATTAGAGAAATCGGAGATTATTAAAAAAATAAAATAAAATAAAATGAATAAAACCTTAGAGGACATGGACAGATCTGCCTTATGCCGTTTAGGTGTAAAAGAATTGAGACTGCCTTGATCAACAGAGACAGGGCACCTTTTGTGTTCCATCATTGTTCCCTCCTTTATTGCTGCTGCTTACTAGATTAAAAACCAGAGAAGAAATCAGTATAAATGAAAAAAATAACAGAATAGCACTCAAGCAATTAGAATCCATGAAGAAGTTCCAAAAATCCCACAGGAAGATTCCAAAGAAAGCTAGATAACTCGATTGGTAATCAATAACATAAGAATTCATCCATTTCCTGACGACAAGAGGACAAAAATGGAGCTTAGAATCCTGAACAGAAAATTATTGTGATTTTCTGGCTAGAACCATTAAAAAGTCCAAATGACTGTATAAGAGAAGGCTTGTTAACCAAGGTGACACAACATCGACATGATATGCATGGAAATGGTTATATATTTCATTTGGGTTTAGTTGAATGTTATGATAGAAACAACAAATCCATGCCTATAAATCTATAACACTTCCTGGATATTTATCCAATACTAATTTGAAATGAGATTTCTCAATTTTATCAGCCTAATTGATTCCCTCCTCTTACATTAAGTATGAGTTTAGGAGAACTTGCATTGAATCGATTCTATGATACCATAAAATAAAACAAAATAAAATAAAATAGTTCATATTCATCTTCTTCTTACAACACATAAGCGAAACCCCTCATTTTGGCAGTTTTAGCTAGGGATTCTGCATTTGACAGGTATAAAGATAATAATTATTATTTACATGAATAAAATATAACTGAAATCCTACATAAAGTAATTATTTGGTTGTACATAATTTGAAGCCTCCTTTGGTATTCCTGGGGTGGATCATTGCTAAAGGCTGCCAGTACAGTCTAAATGAAATATTTTCATGGAGATAAGCACAAAAGAGCCACCTGTGCTAAATCCCCAAAAAAATGGTTGACATTTCATTGAGATAATTATGTATGAGAAACATCCTGGTAGAATGATACAGTTCCAGAGCTCATATTTATTTATTTCTCATTGCAAATTGTATTAATAAATAACTAGATAAATCATACAAGACCAACCCCCCTACTGAGGTAATATGAATAATAATTGATAATACTATAAGCTCCAACAAAAGCACTGTTTGGTCAAAGAACCCTTTGGTAGGTCTGTATCATAAAAGTAGTAATACCTAAACACCTAAATATATTGTTATAATGCAAGCCTAAAGATTCTATGTAACATATTAATATTTATAGGACTGCAAGCAGACAGGGTTTCGTTATAAGTTATTAAAAAAAACCCAACTAACAACAATGTCATTCATAGCTAAAACTGAAGTTTTTGAATCATCTTATTATGTATCTAAACCCTGAAGTAGATTCTAGTACTGGATCTGGGGTGATGTTAGCCCCATGATCTCGGATTATGAGTCGTCTAATCAAAATCAGGCGATTCACAATAAAAATAAATTCAAAAATTCCCCTATAAAATTTTTAAACTTACTTTTTTTTTTTTTTTTGTGAATTGCCCGATTTTGACCGGATGGCTCATAACCTAGTAGAGCCTCCCCTCTTTCAATTGCAAAAAACACTAGTAGAGCCTCTACACTGTTTTCAGATCAGGGCAAATGTTGACCCATCCGTAGAATTGAAATCTGGACCAACAATGCATATAAAATGTACAATCACCCTACCGATTGAGACCATTGAAATAAAGAAATGAACATTAGTGGGCCCAGACGCCAGATGTTTTATAAATTCAAAAGCCATAATGTTGACATTTGCGGACAGAATCTTCTCATACAATCCCAATATATTAATATTGTAATAATTAACATTAATAATATCTTAAACACAATCAATTAGCTATATGAGATAAGACTTGAAGTAATCTTACTGTACACAGCGCAGACATGTCAAGAGAATTCTTCATCAAAACAAATTAAAAATTTAACAAAGCATCCTAAAAGAGTTTTAAGGTGAAAGACTGTGAACACAATACTGGGAAACAAAAATCCATAGAATCAAAATTTTCAATTCAACAAACAAATACCGGGAAAAAGGTAAAGGAGCCTAAAAAGTTGTTGACAGCGTGAAGGTTAAAGAACTTACCAGGAAATTGCACACTGCATTACAGCAAGCAAAACCAAGGTCCAGTGAGAGTCTTCCTAGACCCACCTCCAAAAACTTTTAAGTGAGATAATTATTTGTCCAACACTTCACACCCTCTGTTCTCTAATTGTTCTCTCTCATTCTCTGTTGAAAAGGGCTTTAGGGATTTGTTCAACTAGCAGCAGAGATGGTGTCAAAACAAGACAACAGTACTTTCTCTATCTAAAAAGTCTGTCTGTCTGTCTGTCTCTCTCTCTCACTCTCTCTCTCTCTCTCTCTTTTTCTCTCTGCGCTATCTCAACAAATGAGAGCCGTGTTCAAGCACATATTCAACTCTATCTTTAGACTCTTAAACCCTAGTACTTCGAGACTGAACCAAAACATCCAAAAACAAACAAACAAAACAAAACACCAACAAAAGAAAAGCTGAAAGCTGAAAGCTTTTCTGTCCTCGTGAAATAAAATCAGATAGATGTCCCCGGTAGATCACCGGAATGGGTCAAATACGTCGGAAACTCGCCAGAGAAGTAAGGCAACACGAAATTACTTTGGTTCTGGATAATGAGCCGAGTATTAAGAGAGTGTTGACGGTGAGACACTGAAATTGAGACTTGAGTCTTCAAAAGCTTGAAATGTGAGCGAGCTCAAACTAAAGAATCGCGCCGGTAAGAGGCCGGAGAGAATAACCGGAGATGGAAAAAAAGAGTTAAAACTCCGGCGAGCGGCAGGGAAAGAGAGGGGAGACTGGGGAGTTGAGGTGGACGAAGGAAAGGGGCTTACGAAAGAGTTTGTAGTACGTATAAATACAATTTACGAAAACCAAATAATTATATAAAATATAATTTTATAAATTGACAGCTAATATCCAACCATACTAAACCAAGGAGTAGTCAAATTAAACTTTAGGATGAGGTCACTTTTTTAACCATGGTTGAAAATGAAATTCGGGTCATTTTCTTTCATTTTTCCGTTGTGCGTGGGCTTTTTATCGCTCTAGGTTTTCTTTTTGACCCCCCTCGGTAGCTATTTTAAAACTAGAAGAACTAGAGGAGTTTGTTTGGTCAAATTAATTAATATTTATTAATTTTTTATTTTTTTTAATAATAATTTTTATTACATATTATTTTTATATTAAATTTGTATATTTTTACTATATTTTTTGGTCAAATCTTTACCAACCAAACAATCCAGAAATAGGAGTATTAAAAGTATGACCCCCAAAAAATTAATAGCAACAGGGCAATTAATTTTAATATCAAAGTATTTATTGCACTAATTATCTATATTATGCGTATTGATAATTATATATTGTTTTAATTTTAATATTAATTATTCTATTATTAAAATTTTGTCAAAATTAAATTCAACATTTATATCTTATCTTATCTTATTTTACCAACTGCATAAAAGTATTAGTTTTTGAAAAACATTTTTTTAATGAAAATGTACTTATAAAATTCATAAATACCTAAAAATATAATTAAATACATAATTGTTATGACCTTTTTTTTTTTGAATAAAATGTTCTCATAAAAAACATAAATATCTAAAAAAAGATCCTATGATTTATTACATAATTTTTTTCTTTTTTTTACATAATTTTTTTCCTTTTTACCAATCTTATGTTACTAATATATAAAAATATGAATCTTTAAAAAGTATTTTTTGTTCTCATAAAAACCAGACAAAACCTATAAATCTTATAATTTAATGCATAATTTTTTGATCAAAAATATCCGTATAAAAATTATAAATACCTTAGAGTTTCAATGATACTTAAAAGTATGTATCCTTAAAAAAATATTTTTGAAAAATCATATTCTCGTAAAAATCATAAATACTTAGAAAACTCTATGATTTAAGACATTTTTTTTTTTGCCAAAAACAAAAAAAAATAAATCCTTGAAAAATATTTTTGGCGAAAATGTTCTGATAAAAATCAAAACAATCCCATATTATAATACATAATTATTTTTGACTAAAAATATCTTCATAAAAATTATAAATACCTAAAAACCTATGATTTAATACATAATTACTTTTCACTAAAAATTTCCTCATAAAAATAATATGGTTACCTAAGAAGTTTCAAATGAATACATTAAAAACTTTTTTTGAACAAAAATCTCCTCATGAAAATCTATAATTTAATGCATAATTTTTTAATCAAAAATATTCATATAAAAATCACGAATACCTAAGAATTTTAATGATTTAATACATTGAAAGCTTGTTTTAGATAAAAATGTTCTCACAAAAATCATACAAAACGGACAAGCCCTATAAGTTAATGCATAATTTTTAATCAAAATTATCCACATAAAGATCATAAATACTTAAAAAATTCATGATTTAATACATATAAATATTACTATTTAATACGACTTGCATTAAGATATGTTAACTTACCCCCTTTTTTTTTTTCATTGTTTAAGAATTCAGTTAATATTGATTATCAAACTAACCTTTATAATTTTTGTTTTTATTCAATAAGAATCACAATTGAAGTTCAAAGTCAATGAAATTATTGCTATTGATTATCAAATTAAATCACTAAAAAATAGATACCTAAAAGTTTCATGATTTAATACACAAATTTTTTGACCAACAATATCCTCATAAAAAACCACAAATATCTAATAATTTTAATGATTTAATCAATTAATTAATTTAATTTATTACATATAAAAGCATGAATACTTAAAGATTATTTTTTGGACAAAAATGACCTTATAAAAATTTATTTAATTTATTTAATTTATTACATATAAAAGCATGAACACTCAAAAATGGCCTCATAAAAATCATAAACACTTAAAAAAAATCACATGATTTAATACATAATTTTTGACCATTAGTAGATTTTTATGAAGATATTTTTGAATACATAATTTTTTACCATTAGTAGATTTTTATGAAGATATTTTTGATAAAATTATGTATTAATACCAAAAATATCTTCATAAAAATCATAAAAATCTACTAACCCTATAATTTAATATATAAATATAACCAAAAATATCCACATAAATACATAATAATTCAGGATTTAATACACATTAATATTACTATTTAATACGACTTGCAATAAAATATGCTTATTTATTTTTTTACTATTTGAAAATTAAATTAATATTAATTATCGAACTAACTTTTATATTTTTTTGTTTTTATTCACTAAGATTCATAATTTAGGTTCAAAGTCAATTAAGCTATCACTATTGCTTATTAAATTAAATCACATTCACTTAATAATTATATAATCATAATTATATATATATATATATATATATGTATCTAACCCAAATATATATATGCTATATCACATACATTAATCTACACTATTATAAAAGAAATATTAAGAGTATTGCTGAAGTTAAAAAATTAATAAAACTTTGATTTCAGTGAAACTTTTTAGTTTCTTAAAATACTATTCAACATTTTATGAAATTCAAATGTTAAATTAAATAACTTCTGAAAGCTACCTCAATTTAAGTCATTGTACAAATTTTAAATTTGTAACTATCATATTATTTTATTTTATATTTTCAATTAAATTACACAAATGAATTTTATATAATTTATATTTTATTTTAAATAAAAAAATTAACAAAAATCACACATTTTATGTGCACAATTTTAATATTAAAATGAGGGATAATCAATTTTGGTTTCTCTTTTCTCTGGTTTTTTTTTTTTTTTTTGGGTGGTGAAACTCCGTGCAATTTGTTGAGATTTACAAATAGTCAAGTCTTTTTAATTCCTCTGGACTTCTTTTTCTAATTTTTTATATTATATTTAATTTTTAAAATTAAAAAACACTGAATAAAAAAAAATTAAGTAAAGGAATTATTATCACGCATCTAATGAGTACTTTTTACCTAGTAGATAATTATACAACGGAATGCAGAGAAATTATATAAGTCATCATGTATTATTTCTTTTTTTACTTTTCAGGTAAATTTAAAATAAATAAAAAATTAAAAAATTTTCTCATCCATTTACGATGGCATATTAACGAGACGTCTCACAGAGTCTCTTTCCAATTTCTAGAACGGCAAATAAGTCAATATTGGAGGCTGGCACAGAGAGAGAGAGAGAGAGAGAGAGAGAGAGAGAGAGTCCACCTAGGTTGTAGAAGGGGTGACTCGGTTTATGGATTTTTAACGGCTTCAATAACTATGTTAGAATAATACATATTTTTAAATATATTTAAAATTTATTTTTTTATTAATATTAAATATTACATGTGTCGCAACACCAATAAAGTCCCGTCTGATATTCTGTATAAATCTATTAATTTTTGAGATTCGAGTGTTTGGTAAGACATTAAATTTTATTTATTTGTTGCTCAACAATAATAATTTGTTCAACTCAAAAATTATTAAAATTTTTACTAAAAATATAAAAAAATGTCAAAAGTTACCAAACATTTTATCAAATACCTAAAAGTTATCAAAAATTATTAAAAATTACTACTTATTTTACTAAACACACACAAAAGAAATTTTCACATAATAACTTGATAAAAATACCAAAAATTGAAATTTCAAACGGCTCCTAATTTCGTGTGGCACAGTCATTGGCTTCATCCTATGTTATACAACATTAATTTTCATGCGGCTGAGCTTGAACGACCAAAGATTTCATCACCACGCCATCCTTGCCATATGGTATTGTAAGGTTCTGCTCAATAGCCTTTGCCTATGCTTTTGAATCAAACATTTCTTGAATTGTCTTTCATGATGTCAATATGCAACCAACTGGTTTAACAAATTATGGGATGTTTGATTGATAAAAAATTGGTTAAAAAATACAATAAAAGTAGAAATATGTAATATAAAAATGATATGTAGAGAAATTTGATTAAAAAAATATAAAAAAATTAATTAAAATTGATAGATTTTGGTGAATTTTAGTATCTCAAACGGAACCCACATAAAATATACAGAAAAAAAAAAACATTTAAGTATACATAAACATTAACGTAAATAATATAAATGATGGTTAATCATATAATGTCGTCATATGAATATTTTTTATTTTATACTTCCTTTAATTTGAATGTTTTATATTTATAATAGTAAATATTAAAAAAAAAGAATAACGTTTTACTAACAAAAATATTATGAGAATTAATTAACAAATGACATGAACAGTTTGTTTGCTTATTACTTTAAATGAAAATATAATTTAAGATTTTTTTTTAAGTTCCATTTAGTTTACTATAAATATCTAAAAATTTTTAAAAATTTTTAAAAACTCTAAAAGTTATTCACTTTTTATTTTATTATACAAATTACGAATTCATAACTTATTTCACTTTTATCACTCCAAACACACCTTTAATTAAAAAAATATCATCACTATATTGTTCTAACAATTAAGGCTCTGATTGGCATTGGTAGCCATTAGCTAAACTAAATGCTAGCTTCAACAGTGGTTGGTCAAATTTACTCTCTTATATTTTAATTTTCTTTTAAACTTTCAAAGGTAAAAATGTCAAATTAATAAAAACTAAAAATTCACCTCAAAAATGTCACTTTTTTTCCTTTTCAAATACAAAAATAACTAACTTATTTTTAGTTAACTACTACCTAGCTAAAGATAGTTTAATTAGCCAAAAATAAGTTAACTAAGTTTCTTTCCAAACTAAGTCTAATTATGATAAATTTTTTTAATTTAAATTACGTTTTTGTTTGTTTTTGGCGCGAAAACGCGGTCAGAGTCGTTTCTGCGGACAGGTAAGCGGTTTATAGTGGGCCCCGCAGGTTACCCGCTCCGTACCCTGATTTGCTTCTCCGCATCGCGAGAGGGATGGGGTTGTCGTGAAACCAACTAGAAACTCGCGGTTCTTCCCGTACACGTGTCCTTGAACACTTTTTTGTCCTACTCTAGCCACGTGGCCGCATCAGGTGGCCGCCACCGCACGGGGAACGAGCATTGGAAATTCAAGAAAGCGCAGCGACCAGGCGCACGAAAGTCCACCGGAGCCCAGAGGAAAGTGGGTCCCACGCGCTTTCTCTCATGTCTCTTTTGTTCAGGTACTGGTTTGATAATAGGAAGTGCATATAAAATACAACATACAACTCATTTTTTTAAACAACTATTATCGGGAGATAAAATAGTTAGTTGCCGAACATGAAGCTCATTTGGGATGTAACATTTGCATGTTAAATATCATTATTGGAGAACTACGATAAGGTGGTTGATCAGTATTGTCTTGACATAAAAGAGGCACAGAAGAGTCTTAGGAGACTGAAGGGCCAGCGAAAATCGTGGCACAAAGCCTGGATTTCCTTGTCTAATGTAGTAAAATTCAAGAAAGGGGAACCAAATCTTTGAATTTCTTGTACCGTGGATATTGTTTGGATTATAACTCTCTCTCTCTCTCTCTCTCTCTCTCTCTCTCTCTCTCTCACACACACACACACACAGAGACAGAGCTCTAAAAAAAAAAAAAAAGAAAGAAAACATCAATTCCGTTTGATTTATTGTAAATCTTTGAAATTTTTTTTAATTTCTAAAATTTTCTCAAAGTTATTTACTTTTTATCTTACTGTACAAATTACGAACTTACAATTTATCTTACTTTTTTTCACTCCAAACACACTCAGGGTGCATTTGGTGCTCCAAAGTTTGATGAAAATTTCTGAAAATCTCTAAAAATTCCTATAAAATTTTACATATTTCTGCTTTCTTAAAATTAAAAAAACGTTCAATATTTTTCAAAAAAAAAAGTCGATAACTAAAATTCGGTTAATCAAATAGTAAAAGTTTTTTTGCCATTCTCACCATAAACTCTCAAACTATCAAATGACACCCACTTTGACTATTTTTTGTGGCGTTTTTAAAACCGTTCCAACGGATTGTAGAAACCATTCCGACGGAATTGCATGACCATCCTTTGTCCAAATGATTTTCACAATCCGTTTAGACAGATTGTAGCGTAAAGAAGTTATGACTGTCTAAAATTTTGAATCCGTCCAAATGAAAATCCAATCCGTCAGAACGAAATTTTACTATTTATATCCAAAAAATACAGTTTGAGCGGTATACACCAAACACAAAAAATTTATCCAAATCACATTTTATCTCACTTTTTGGTGAGCCAAACACACTCTCAATCTTTGTCATTGTTAGTGTTAGTATTTAAAATAAATATAATAATGTATTGAATAGAATTAAACTCTAATAATTTCTTATGCGTACGCATGAGTTATGGGATTAGCTTGCATGTTAATGGGAATTAGTCGTCTCAATGGTCAAACCCTAAATTTATGAACTTCAATTGGTTTCATAGCCTTCCTATTTGATTCTCTTGCCCAAATTTTATACATTTTTCTTTTATTTTTATTTACTTTTAAAAAAAATTGAGATGAGAACGTAACACAAAAGATACAATCATTAATTCCACTAAAATATTTACTATAAATTTTGTAATTAAGAAACAAAAGACGCGCATCAACCTTCCTACTTTTCCATTTATGTTATTAAAAAAAAAAATCAAATGTGATCATATGTAAAAGTTCGGACATCAATGCAAAAGTTGTATTGTATTTCATGTTAAAAAGAATATTCATGTACAAATGTTGTATTCTATTTCATGTTAAAGAATATTCATGCTCACTTGCGCGGTCATACATTAGATAGGAATAGTGTCATTAAGTGATCAAAATAACTTAATTTTATTTTTTTGGGTAACTTGGAACCTCATTGGGATGGACTGGAGAGTAAACCGGGGAACACATGGTCAGCTCCCTCGACTATACCTCTCAATTGAGTTGCAGGATTCGAAATCTCGCCAAAAATATAGGGAGTACACATACTTACAAGTTTAGCTGTGTCTGGAAGGTAAAAATAACTTATCTTTTTTTAGCATTTCATTTGTTAAAGATTTATTCGAAATAAATTTGAATACATTTTGTAACTCGAGTTTAACTTAATAAGCTAAATTTATCAAAATTTTAACAAAAAAAACTTAAACAAACTTTCAAGCTCGATAAAAAATTTTTAATTAAGATTTAACAATCTGCTATGTAACTCAACTTGACATATTTATAGCCCTAATTAAAAAGTATGAACTTTGAATAGTAATTGGAAAAAAAAAATGCTCGACATATTTACAGCCTTAATTAGAAAGTTCGACATTTGAATACTTATTGAAAAAAAAAATACTTGACTTGTTTACAGCCTAATTAAAAAGTATAAGTTCTGAATATCAATTGAAAAAATTTTATTGGTACTATTACTATTTTGATTGTTTATGATACATTTATAGGACCTGTTTGACCACACTAAAACTTACCAAAAGTCACAAATTTTAACTAATTTTTATATTTTTTTTCTATTTTTTATCTACCAAACATGCCCATAATGTTTTTTCGTCAGGTAGAATTGAAGTTCCACTATTAATCTGTTAGCCGTACTATTAAAATTTTATTTCTCAAAAAAAAAAAAAAAAAAGCAGACCCTGATTAATAATTATAGAGGTTGAAGCGTCAAAATCACCGCCTTCCACCTTTCCTTGTCATTTTGGTCATTTGGGAGATTAATGAGAATCAAATTTAGGTATCAGATTGTGAAGAATATTATTAAAAAGGAGAGGGGGGGAAAAAAGATCTAATTTCAAAACCAGAACGCGCAAAAATCAACATCTATTTTAATGTAGTTGGTTAATAATGTCAAAAGGTCGCCGATAGGGTCAACATCTATCTATCTTGGAGAGTTCAAAAAGGCTTCTTAAGGTGCAAAATCATTGTCAAGGAACCACTTTTTTTCTGGTACGTGGAAGTCCGCAGCCGCTACCCCGTACTGGGGTGCGCATAGAGCGAAGCACGCTCCAGGACCCGAGCCGGCAACGGCCCCTGGAGAGTTAACCAGCCTAGCCAAGCCCTGGCTGACCGGCACGATCGAGAGGAGGCCTTTAGGCTCCCGCCATTACAGCGGTAACCCACCCCCCGTGGGGGAGTCGAACCCGGAATCTCGAGAGGCCCAAGCTCTTAAGACAAGCCCGACTTCCACTCGGCCACCCCCGAAGGGGTAGGAACCACTTTTTTTTCTTCGCAAAAGGGGAGGAGAAGAATAACCCAACCTGCTCCCATTTGTTCCTTTTTCCCCCTACTTTCCTAGGCTCAGTTTGGCAAGAAATAATTAATAGCTGAATTAGGAGATACTAATTTTTTGACTTTTTTTAAAATGATTAAATTTACCTTCTTACATTTTAATTTTTTTTAAACTTTCAAGAGTAAAAATATCAAAAAATTAATTTTTTTCTCTTCCCAAACACCAAAAAATCGGCAAAATAGCCCCGTAACTTCGGGAGAAGGGGTGCCTCCTCACAAAGGGGGTCGTAGTGACCAGGCCCGGAACAAAACAAAAGAGTATATTGGTAATAGATTGAACTAAAAACATTTCTATTTTAGACATGAATTCACGTCCGTTTGATATCCAAAAACTGCTCAGCAACAGTCAGACAAGTGGGGAATGTTGGGGTGAACCAGAAAAGTTTGGGTAGAGCCGGATCTAAGCGTTGGCTAGGTAAGCGTCCTGTAGTAAGAGGAGTAGTTATGGATCTTTGGGGATGATTCTGTACTACAGTTCGACGGAGGAACTTTAGGATACAAAGAAAGAGACCCTTATCCATAATAGAAAAACTCTCCTCTGATGAACTGTATAATCATTGGGTTTCTATCAACAAACAAAAAAGTAACAATCATTGTCAAGGAACTACTTTTTTTTCTTCGCAAAAGGGGAGGAGAAGAATAACCCAACCTGCTCCCATTTGTTCCTTTTCCCCCCTACTTTCCTAGGCTCAGTTTGATAAGAAATAATTAATAGCTGAATTAGGAGATACTAATTTTTTGACTTTTTTTTAAAATGATTAAATTTATCTTCTTATATTTTAATTTTTCTTTAAACTTTCAAGAGTAAAAATATCAAAAAATTAATTTTTTTCTCTTCCCAAACACCAAAAAAATTAGTTTTTTAGTATCTAGTTATTAGTTAACTACAAAAAAAATTAATTTTTTTACTTCTCAAACCAAGCCTTAACGTGAGGGTGATTAGACGCCTTAACCCACATTACCCATTCTAAATCCTTATTCCTAATCTTTCATCATCGTGAATAAGAACGTACCCATCGTGCTTTACTAAAACGGGGATGGATGAAAGGTGATCAATAATTATTAATCTCTTTCAACACATCTCCCTCTCTCTCTCTCATGACAAGATTAGCAACGAGATTACGTTTGTCGGGGTATAGATTTACTGATAAATCTTGTTTATCCTCTTGTGGATGGTAGTGTGCTAACTAATCTAAGAGTATAATCTTGTTGGGCGGTGATGTTTTTTTTTTTATTCTTTCATTGTGACATGGCTTTCTTGTCCGAAGCTGAATTTTTGCTATGGATGGATCCCTAATTTTCTTAGTCACCAGCTAAGGACTAGATGTCTTGTATGGGTATCATGTCGATTGTCCTTCGTACTTGACTATTTTTCAGCAAGGTCCAATAGCTATGAAGGCTATGTAAAACATCCAAATGCCCTACTCTTTGAATGAAATATTGTACTGTTGAGACAAAGGGAGTACTGCACAAGCGATTCCCGTGAACACCCGGGGGGGGGGGGGGGGGGGGATTTTTAGTAATTTTTTTGTAACTTTAGGTGTTTAGTCAAAATTTTGTATTTTTTAATAAATTTTGACAATTTGTAATAACTTTCAATAATTTTTAGTAATTTTTAAGTTGAGAAGTTAGAATAAAAAAAAAAGCAAAACTTAATGTTTGCCAAACATATAAAGAGCAAAACGTGATATTTTTTTGCTAAAAATTATGATGCCAAATGCTACCTAAGAATTCGTTTGAATTTAAAAAAAAAAAAAAGCTCTAAGAACTTGTTTGATTTTAAAGAAGAAAAGCTAATAATTATAAAAAAAAGGGGGCACAAGCAATTCCCGTGAATATTAAAAATTTGTTTGATTTTACCCCAAAAAATAAAAAAAAAACTAAAAAAGTTTACGGGGTATCGCTTGTTCTTTTTTTTTTTTTTTTATAGCTTTCATTCATCAAATACCACTTTTCTATCAAAATTTAATGTTCATTTTAAAAACTGTAACTTTTAAATAAGTTAATCACATTAATAAAAATATTCACATTAATTTAAGTATAAAATATCCATTTAGGTAAAAAAAAAACAATAAAATTGGTATTTTAATTTTTTAAATGGTTAAAAAAAGGAGTATAAAATGAATATAAATATTTTTCATAAAAATTTGAATTTTTTATTTACTATATTATAAAAAATTAATAAGCTCATCACAAAAATTAGCACCCAAGAAAATATTTATTTATTCCACTGTAATGTTATACAATGTGTTTACGTGGCACAAACAAGTCTATTATTTTTATAATAAAAATAATTTAAAACATATTTTTTTTATTACACAATTGTAATTACTGTAACATTCTAGAAACTCTTTCTACAAATAAATATATAGTAGGATAGCATCCTCCTCTGTTAGAAGTACAAAGGAAGGTTGCAATAAAGGGTTGGTAATTAACGAAAATTTGTCAAATTCTTTACATGAAAAATAGGTCCTAATAATGAAAGAAAAATAATCAAAATGTTTTAAAGATGTATAATAATAACTTTTGATAATTTTTAATAACTTTTAACAAATTTTAACAACTTTTGAATTGAGTAGTTATTATACCAAAGCAAAAAAAGCGGCAGAAGTTAGTGATTTGTCAAATGTTCAAAAATCAAAAGTTAATAATTTTTTACTAAAAATTTCGTTGCCAAACCCCCCCTCGATAAGGAATAATTGAGACTCGTTGTTAAAGGCTAAAGCTAGCTTTCACCGCAAAAATCCAATCTCAACACTGGGCTTGGAAAAATAGCATCATTCTGCCATTGGAACTTGATCAAATGAGGAGGGGCGTAATATAAGGTAGAAAAGCACAAAGAAACTCTCAATATTCTCATTTACATTTTGCTTTCGAGCTCGAGGGTAGCTTGAGGAACAGCCATGGCTTTTTCAAGTGACTATCGTTACCATTAGCTACAACAGTTTCAGAGGGTTAATAAGGGCTGTTATATATCAAACTTTAGTTATTACCATATCCATAATCATTACACTAATTATTACCGTTATTTAAAACCAGGGGCACAACTACCCTGATTTACTGCATTAAATCTCTTAACAGCAATGCCAACTTTTGGCTTCAGCACATCTTTGAGAAAACACGCGACGTACAAAGGAGCTTGCCTTTGGAGAATATTAGGATATGATGGCCTTGGAAAAGGTTAGTCTGGTGGAGATGATGCACAATAATTGGTTCCTTGCTATCCCTGGAGAGAGAGAGAGAGAGAGAGAGAGAGATTGCAAGGTCAATTACAATCCTCGCATCTTTATATTAGTGAAACTTAAATCACAAAGTAATGCCTTGTCAACATTAGAGCCATACAGACTAACAAAACCATGATGAAGCAAAATGTGTATTTTAACTCAAATTAGTCAAAAAATTATTTTAATACGTTTAAATTTTAACTCAAATTAATTTTACAAAATGTGTTAAGAATTAAAAAAATAAAATGTATATTGAAATTGATAAAAGTTTTGAAATTAAAAAAAAATAGAAAAGAGAGAGAGAGAGAGAGAGAGAGAGAGACATCAGACCTCTTAAATATGTTTGAGATTTAATATATATTTTAGAGCAAGTTTGACTTTTAGGATTGGGCCGGATTGAGATTTGGTGAAACATAAATTTTTAGCGCTCATATAGAATTAGAACTTTGTCCAACTATATAAATTACAGGTTTATTTAGATTTTTTTATTTTTATTTATTTATTTATTTTTGAAATTAGCATTAGACTTCAGAGCTACAGCTATGCTTAAACAAAATTTTTTCTTTGAATTAATATTTCATACCACACTGAGGAAAGCAAATATCCCAATGGAAAGGCCTTCCCCACCTAAATGTTGGTCTTGAGTTCAACTAACACTCGTCTGCCTAGGCTTGCCCTCCAAAAGTGCCAAGTATGTGTGCGCGTGTACATATTTCATGCCACCCCAACTCAAGTCATCTGACCACACATCAAAAACAATTATAAAAGCAACTAGAGGATTCTCACATGTGAGAAATGAACAAGAAAATGAAAGAATGTGCTGAGAGAGACAGAGAGAAAGAGAGAGAGAGAGTTAACAAAATTAAAAAACCTGTCTTCTCCTTCGGTTTTGTATAATGTAACATGAACGGGCCATCGCATAGCAAGGCAAAAGAAAACCAGCTAATTGAAGAAGGGAAACCTGGAACTGAAACTCATCAAAGTTACAAATTGACTTCACATGCTAGAAATTAACTGCACACAAATCCCTAATATTTTGATCTATCAAACAATATTCAGAGAGTGTGATAAATACAAATCCCCAATCTGTATATCTCTGTGGAAAGCATCCATGGATGATGAAAATACTTGTTAAAAAAGATTCTAAGAGGCGTATTGAACATGAATGGAACATGTTGAGAGAAAATACGTTAATATAAATAATAAAATTGTCCTTCCCTGATAACTTAAGCTTTTA
Source organism: Vitellaria paradoxa (assembly GCA_019916065.1). Taxonomy (NCBI): domain Eukaryota; kingdom Viridiplantae; phylum Streptophyta; class Magnoliopsida; order Ericales; family Sapotaceae; genus Vitellaria; species Vitellaria paradoxa. The sequence goes on from CM034234.1 coordinate 43,126,137, forward strand.
GGTGAGAGTGAGATATTAAATAACACTCTAAAATGGTATAAGAGCAGACAATGTTCTTGAATTCAAATCTCACTACCACCCAAAAAAAATTCAATAGTTGCACGTGTTTGACCCTTTGAAAGTATAAAGGCCCAAACAACATCTAAATTCCTGATAGCATAAGCATAATGGTAATCACAAGCAAAAAGTCCTAAACAGGAATTTTTAGAAGTAGATACTCATGAACTGATGTTTATTTTCATGTATGCATACATATACAAAGTATTTAAGTGATCTCATTTAAACTTACATTGAAGAATGTTGATGACTCATGTAGCAATCCAAAATCTCTTGCGACCATCAGAGCTTGGTGTATCAGCAAGATTAACATCATCTATACATATAGCAAAGCCAGTTTCTCATTATTCCAAAGGCGAAACCCGCAAAACTAATAACAGTTTGCCAAATTAAAAGACACGCATTTGGGTCTCCTACAGTGATAGCAACAGAACAGAAGCAGACAAGGCTGCCATTGTTTGCAACAGCATAATTGTCAGATTCTGATTGCAAGAATTGACGTTCGGCTGCACTTAAAGCAAGGTAACGAGGATCCTGCAGATCGATACGTGGTCCCCATGCTTGCCTGAAGAGTACAGGGAAAAGAAAGAATAGAGAACATCACAAAGCTTGTCAAAGGTGAGTCTAACACAGAGGAAACCAGAATAAATGGAAGAAAACAAGAAATATTAATCCCGCAATTCCAAGAAATATCAACTATACAGTTTCTTCACTTCCTTTTGTGTTACGAGGCATCAAAATTACTCAAGATTGTATTTGGATCAAGGATTTGGTAAGGAAAAATGAAAGGAATAGGAATTCAAAATTCCGCAACTTGTTTGGGTTGTGATGGATAATAGAAGGGAAAAGGCATAGAAATTGAGAAATTAAATAGTTTTAAAAACAAATATATTGATGAGTACCTTAAATAGTTTTAAAAACAAATAAATTGATAAGTACCTTTTACTTTATTATAGTTTTTAATTCATTTAAATAATAACACGTATTAGAGAATTTATATTTCCTACCTTTATCTTTTCATTTTCATTTTCCTCCCCCCCCCCCCCTTTTTCCCCTCACCAAATCCTCGCTCCAAACATAACCTAAATGGGCAAGTCCCAAGTTTCCCATATAGCTATGGATAACCAATTCATTTTCTCACCAATTTGATACACCACATCTTAACTTACACAGAGGAAGCATGGCCGTAACATACTTCAGTTGCCACCAATCTTCATCCAAAAATAAGATTTTTTTTTTGGGGGGGGGGGGGGGGCAGGGGAAGTGGGGTTTGAACCTTGAAGCATACCCTGCGTCCTATTTACAGTAGCATTTGCATTTTCCTCACAGCTATCATTAAGTTTCCCTTCTATCAAAAGACTAGCACTTAAACCATTTTAAAGTCAACGACACCACAAAAGCAGTGATAGGGACATCAACCATTTAAACAAAGATATCCCTTTTGATTAACTCATTCCCTTGGATGGTTGGTTGATGAAGATCCATTCCCCTTGCATAACGCATTTCATGTGTCCTAGGATGGCCTTCCCTAGAATTTGTTTGTAATGTCAAAGAAATTTGTCCTAAAAGACTTCAAAATGCAGATAAGTTCACAGGAAATGCAGGATATATCTTGATGAAGAATCACAAAATTTTATGCATGTAGAGTTCAAAAGAGAAAGTTAAAGGTGTGATGTATCCTCCAGCAATTACCCAATATCAATTGCCATAACCTCAGGATTGCTTCTTTTTTGTGGAGGAGTGTAATTTGGTGAATAGACCTATTAGAGATAGCATTACAACATCAAGTTATACTTCTTCAACATACATGTAAATCATTGGAAACAATAGGGAAAGTACAAGTTGCAACCTGATTGCAGATTTCACAGGTAATATCACCTTTCTTGTTGCACCATCTTTGGATGCACCTCCTATGAGCAAACTATATACAGCAGAGAAGGAAAAGATAGAGGAAATCAGTAAATCTTCAAACTAACAATTAATTCCAGAAAGTACACAATGCTTTTGAAAATGCAGATCGGTAATCAAATAAGAACAAGTAAAATTAAAAATGTCACCAACAAAATTACAGTACTCAATGCTGGGTGTGTACGAAGTGCAATACCAAGAGTAGCAAAAGTGCAATACCTTCGATAACAATAATAAACATGGATCGACAGAATGTTAAATAATGGAAGAGGAGGTACAATATAATGACTCGAAAGAGAACCCAATGCAAAAAAAAAAGTCCATTGTAGTACTAAATGTGTAAACTTGTAATGTTTATTAATTGAAATGGTAAAGAAATACTGAGTCTTCAAGGGTTGATCTAGTGATTAAAGCCTTAAAAATACTAAACCCAAAAGGCAAATTTTGATACTAGCTAAAATTTTCAATTGAATAAGAATCATTGAGAAGTGAAATGGATCGCTGGGGATGTCAAAAAGATAGCACCTTGCATCCAGAGCTACATTGACATATTGCATACTGGTATAAACAAAATACCAGTAATCCAATCATCAAATAAAGATATTGGTGTAACCACATCCAAAGCAACATGAAAAATCAGAATCTAACACAATCGCTAGTCATACATAACACCTCAAATTGGATCAAATATATAATAGCTTTAATTACCAAGGAGAAAGCCAATGACAAACCTATCTATCCAGCTAAGAGACTTAGAAAAGCAAACTTGACCAAAAGTAGGGATCTTTGGAAGTAATTTCACGGACCACAATTAACTCAAAGACCAAGAAAAGATGAGCTGAAAATGTACCACAAAATATGGAGGAAAATATATATAAAAAAGAGAGAAATGTAGAGAGAACAAAAAATCCCCAGAAGAAATGACAAAATAAATAGCAAGAAATCAAACAAATGAACAGACGACAAATCCACTTCCAGTAGAAGAAAATGCTACTACTTAAAAAAAAAAAAAGTATATTCATTTTACTTAAGAAAAAAATTACAAAAAAAAAAAAACTAAATTACAGAGTATTTAAGAAAGTAAGGAATGGACAGGTAGAGAGAGTGAATATTCATACTTCCAACAAAACACCTTGAAAGAGTCAATAAATGCACAAGCCCACAAACACCCACATGGGAAAACCAACAAAAACAAATAATCAGCTCCTCAGAGGGAGAAACACATTCCAAATATATAAACCCAATATAAAATCCAGAAAAAGTGAAACACCTTAAGAGTGCCATTGCAGGCACAAGGAGCCTCCATCTCATGCTCTTCATCTTCCTCCTGACAAATCCTACACTCCCTCACAATCTTGCTTGAACATCCCTCACCTCCACTGTCGCTGTTCTTCACAGAGACCACTCCACTTTTGTTCACAGAGGACTCATTATTCTCAATGACATTGACTACGTCAAATTCTCCACCGGCTCTCAAGAGTCTCTCTCTCTCATTAACAGACTCAAAGCACGCTGATGCTATTAGCCTGTCAACACACACCATAAACTCATCCACCATCCCCTCCCTCGTTTCTCTCTCCAGGATTAAAGAAGAAAAGGCCCTCTCCACGATTAAAGAAGAAAAGGCCACACCAGAGGGGGGGGGGGGGGAGAGAGAGAGAGAGAGCGTGGGGGGGCTTTGTTTTAAAATGGTGGAGCACTTTGACGGGCGGTATTTACGACGCTGACCTGTTTAATTTGTGTAGACTAAATTGCCCCTGCTTGGAATCTTTATTTGCAATTAACCCCAGAAAAATCCATGAAATAGACAGGCTGTTCTTCTTACATAATTACAATTTTACCCTTCAGAGTTTGGCTGAGTACAGTTGAGATTGTTTGGCAGCAAAGCAGTATTCGGTGTTATAAAAAATTAATATAAATTTATAAAAATTATAATTTTATAATCTGTATATCGAGTAAAAAATATATATTTTGTACATATTTGTAAAATTTTATAGGATTTTAAACGAGTCCTCAATTTGCTTGAGTTCTACTTAAATTATAAAAATGTAATCTTAATTATAATTTAGATCAATCTCATTGTGATCTAAATTATAATTTCAAATTGATTATGCTCAACCTAATTAAAATTTGATTTAATAAATTGATACTCAATAAATATATAAAAAATTATTAAATTATTTGAGCTCGACTCGAGATTGATTCGATTAAGAGACAGTTTGATTTAAAAATAAATAAATAAATAATAATAACGTTGGTCAATTTTTTTTCAAAATTTACCAAATTTTTTCAACTTGTATAAATTTTTACCAAACACTCAATTAACCGCTAAAATGACACATGTCAAAAGTTAGTGCAAAGTTAATTTTTTTTTGGTATTGCCAAACGGTCCTTAAAGAATTGCTCAAATTTAACTCCAAATATTATCAAACAAAACTTGAACCATTTTGTTAAACTCCTTACTTATTTTTTTTTTCAACAAATATGGGATATTTATACTGTAAATACTTATCCCAATTTACCGCTTATTGTTGTTAATGATAGTTAAAAAAAAATCAAAATAAATAGAATCTAAAATTTAAATGATCCCAGAAATTTAAGCATATACAAATATTCTTAATCTAAATATTTTAAAATTTCAAACCCATTATGAAACACCCAATATTAAATAATGCTTAAAAAGCTTAAAAAAAATAAAATATGAAAAACCAAAAGGAGCAAAGTCAATTTTTGCAAAAGAAGAAATTATCAATTTCTACAACAACTGCAAAATATATATCTTTGAACATAAGTGAACCAAGCTTTACAACAAAATTGAATATGAATTTCTTAAAAATACCTTACTCATAACAGTTGAAAGAGAAATTTTAGAATAATTCATTGCGAGTTTAGTATTAATTGATTTAATGGCATGAAAAACAATCGAGTGTCAACTTGATCACACTCTTAATTGATAAGATATGTATGAAGCTGATTTTAATCATGGTGATGGACATAGGAAAATTTCTTTTTGGACATAGGAAACATGCTGATGATTATGCTGTTAATATGCAAACAAGACGCGTGCATTCATCGATCTAGCCCAAACATGGGGTATTTGATTTACCGAAACTCACCAACTTTTATCAAATTTTTTCAACTTCTTCCAATCAAATTCACTATATATCAGTTTTACATTAAATTTTTTGTGCTTTCTTGTATATATATATATATATATTTTTGACCGGTCTAAACACCACCAAAGCAATCGATCGTACTGCAACCCACTTCCTCACAAAACAAATGTAAGTCCAAACCAACATACAGAGAGCATATAAAATTAGTAATTAAAAAAAAAAATGAAGTCGATCAAGATCTAGCAAAAATCAGAGCCATTAAGAGGCAATTCTTGTCCCTTGGAATATTCCAGTTGTAAAACTTTAAAGATAATCCATATCAAAAGACCAGGACGCCTCAATTTTATCGAGTAAGGCGAATTTAATGACAAAACCATTAAACATTATAAAAGAATCTGAACCATGAAAGGAAAAGCCTAAATAGGAAGAACAGTTTGCTTTTTACCCTTTTCAGCAGAGTTCCTAGAGAGCCATATTGCGTTCAAGCTGATCAAAGGTTCCGTAGCAGCTTTTACACATTTAACATGCAACATACAGAAAGATTGGCAGCAAGGCTCTCACCCAAACAGTGTGAAGTTCTTCTGTGCCTCAAAATTTCAAGTCAGTTGTCCACGTGCCTTGCACGCTAGGGTGCTTGGTGACATGTCTAGTCTTCAGCTTCACAACTTTTCTTCCCAATGCATTCCTCAGTCTGGTTGCATGGAGGAGTATATCTTCTGGTGTCATATTCTTCACACATATCTCCCGCTTGTTCTTGTTCCCTACATATTGAGAGAAAGAAGATGTAGTTAATAAGACTTCAGAAAACTTGCCACATTATGTTTATATTTTTTGAGAGAGAGAGAGAGAGTTAATGGTTCACAATGTCAAAATTTTGTTGACTAAAATATAAGGAACAAAGCAGGGAATTTTACAAAGAACTGGATATCATTTTTATAGGACAGACGAAAAATTCTGAGGGTGAGGAGAAATGGGAAGGAAGATATTATGCATTTACCACAAATTTATCCAACCTTCTCACTGGCTCCTAAGCCAGAAACCCAGACATAGTCAGTTATTACCAGAAATCTGTTTCACCACCCCCTTTTAGACCATAATCAACAGAACAAACATTATAAAATGGTAAAGCTCCCACCGTCATCAAAGAACTGATTACATCAAATAAAGCTTGTCCCAGCTACTAAAAACCGAGCTTCAGCGTTAAACTTCAGCCCTTCCCTATTATAACTAAGCCAGAAAAATGTATCAGAGTGATTGATTCACAAGGTTCGTCCCAATATGCATCAAGTATTGCATTATGAACAAGTAATGGCTGTCAGAGACTCACAGCTCATTGACAACGTTTCCATGAAAAAGTAGCATATTTACAGGAGAGGGCCGGGCCTAGGAAAAGTAAAGAAGCAATAAAACTCATTTAAATTAATTTTTGGAGGCAGAGGGAGGAATCATTCTTACTGTAAAAGCCCTTCAAATGTGGGTGGTGACCACGATTGAGCTCAGTGACAACTTCTAGCTTTGGATTGTTTTCTCTAAATGATGGCACATGGGATTCCATAAATGCCCTAACACATAAATACCACATTATTAGTCCTCTTTTTTTCCCGCCAAAATTGAAGCACTACATAAATAAACTCTGGCGCTTAGCCATGATTAACACAGAATAGGAAAGAAAGATTAAAACTATAAAGTTATTCCACTTATTAAGTTCATAACTGTATAAGCAATTATTAATAGTTTGGGATAAATAAAGTATATTAACTATAAAATGACAAAAGGGAATGAATTAACTATGAGATGCAAAGGAATCCTACAGAAAGAAAACTCTACAAATGATACAAAAATAACTAAGCACCGTCAAAGTCTGTGAACATAATCATTTTGATCCTTTCACCAAAAGCTAAACAATCTGACATAAGTCATAGTTAAATTTACCAAATGATGTTCTGAAATTTGATCTCAAAAAGTTTTGTTGCATTTTGTCCTTGTCCTTATTTTCTTCGTGCATTGGATATAACATAATCCTATGCACACATATGCATTCCCAAGTCCCAGACTAATTACTACTACCTCGCTTTTCCAACCAAGTGCTGCTCAACATTACCAGTAGTCTGGCAATTAACCAAATGCATAAGAATGTTTGTTTTTAATAAATCAAATGCATAAGAATGTTGATTACTATAAATGATCCTTATTATAAAAAAGGTCATTTCCTACAATTATATGCCAACTTTATTACAAAACAATAACAGAACAACACTTTACATCTGGAAAATTGTATCGGAAGGTAAAATTATACGTTCAAATTTGAGTCAACAGACTATAAGTAACTCTAGAAATCTAGATATTTTTGTTCTCTCTGCATGTAATTTTGCAGTAGATGAGAGGTCCCTTTTCTGGTTTAGTTCCAAGCTATCATTCCAATTATTTATCAAATTGGAAACTCTAAAATTATTTGTGAAAAATGACCAACATAAAATCAATAAATTTCTATATGTTTCGGTGCATTGGGAAGACTTCTACTTTTTTGTTTACTCATCTGTGTGCAATACAGTACAGTGACCCATGCACACCAGCTCATAAAGGGAAAGAAGGCATTTACAGAAGGGAAAAAATAAATCAAAACTAAATAAGAAGAACATGATCCAAAACTGAAACAGGTAGTGCAAGAAGGGGAAAATCTGCCCATTTCAACTGCATCAATTTATCAAATGCTTGTGCAGCAGAAGACAATTGCGATATCTTCTTTTTACTGCAATTAAAATTAGGTCAATTACAAAGTCCTCATTGCTAGAAGAAACTGATAATATGATTATTATATGAAAGCTTACCTGATACCCCTGCTACTTCCTCCCCAATCACAATAGCTCACAACAAGCTTCTGAAGCTGCCAAACACCTCTCAATGCCATCTGTATTATGAATTAACAAGGAGTTCCAGTGAAACCAATAAAACACTGGTAATCATCAACAACTTTAGAAAGGTCCCCAATCAGAAAAATAATTCAGCATCAATACATTATTTTACAGTACCCTAAAATAATTTATCACTTCTAATACGAAACTGCACCCCTTGTCCTACCACATTTATCTTCTCTTTCATTTATTCCTCTTTTTTATTTTTTTTTTCCAAGAATCATGTTGCATGAACAGTCCATTTGATCATTCTAATTATCAGAAATTTAAAAGAAGGCACATAACGTTTATATGCTTTTAACATTTCTACACTTGCAGCTAACAATCGGTGAAAATTTCACTCTTCTAACGGTATTTCTTCATTAGTAGGTGTAGGTGCCATGCAGCTTCTACTCAACTTCATCACTTGTAAAATTCCCATTTCTAAATAAGGACTTTAAGCAAATGAAAAAGAAACTTCTGACAGAATAATTAATCAGGAAAACATAAAATTAACAAAGACTATTGCCATTACTAGAACTTGGCACACACAAAAACAAATATGGACAACCCAGATAAAATCCATGAAACTGGCTCTTGAAAAATAAAATAAAATAACAACTGAGGAAAATTCATTAAAGGCAACTGGGTTTTGGAGGGTTATGATTTAGAAGTCTAAAAAGTGTATATTTGGAACAAATACATATGATACGATGGATTTTGGCCGGCAGTGAAGGGTGAATGAGTGAGGACTGGCCTGATAAAAGCCGCGCGCGTTCTTGTATCAGAACCCCTTCTTCTTCTCCGCTTCTTCTCTTCTTGGCCGTGAAGGGTTTTGCGAGGAAGCAGTTTCGCTGAATTTGGTGTACGGATCCGCTCATTTGAACCAGAGTGCATACGGATCCCATTTGAACCCGATACGACTTAAAGACGTTTCTCTCTCTCTCTTTAACCCCTCTTAGCCTCTGTTTTGTAACATTTTTTTTTCACCCTTTTAACAATGTAATTTTTATTCTCTTTTCATCCTTTTTAAGTATTAATTAAGGTAGTGGCAAAAAATAAAATAAAATAAAATAAATTATAAATTTTTAATTTTTACAATAAAATAAAAAATAAATAATTTTTAAAATTTTTTAACATTTTTTATTACTTTTCAAAATTTTTTACCTCTCTAAACAAATCCTTACTAACACTTTTTTTTGTCACTCTTTCACCAATAAAATGCCAACACCCACTAGATTTTGACCCTGGAAAAATCGAACCACCTAATATGATAAGCTTTAGCTTAACTAAAATGATAAATTTTTAGCCGATGTCATTCAAAATTTAAAGTCATTCTCTATAAAATATATAAACATATATATTTTTTTATTTTAAGTGATACACGGACAGATTTCCGTCCGCTCATATATAATATACTTTAAATTTATTTTTAATTTATTTGAGATGTAATTTTTATTACATGAGTGCAATACAAGAGAATGGAAAGTTCCTAGATTGCTTTAAAAGAAATTTAGACTTCCAGGGGACTGGAGAGAGAAGTGAAAAATTAGAACAAATATAAAAGCATTTTACTCACATACATGCTTAGTCACTCAAATTAATAGGAGAGAAGAAATTATGAAAATGGGAAAGAGAACTTTTTCTTTAAATTCTCTCCTTATTTTCTTTTGTTCATCTTCTTTCTTTCTTTTTTATATGTAAAATGAAAAGAAAAAAAAACAAAATCAAGGGGGCATATCCAAGAAACCTCATAGTTTAGATATCTACATGTAATATATATATATATATATATATATATATATATATATTTTATTAAGGGAGTAAAAGTAATATTGAATCATAGTTTGTAATTAACCCTAAAAAACTTGGGACAAACATTTAACAACAATTTGCATCCCCATGTCTCAACAGGCGCTGTCCAGTGGAGTAAGAACGAACGTGTCTGTGGTAACACTCTTAGTTCTTGAATCTGATGCTTCTACTTATTCCCACATTAATACCAGAGGCTTCCCCACCATAAGGACCGCTAGGCTTCTTTATGTCCCGGACCTGTCCTTTCCGACGCACCACCGCCTTCTGGTGCTTCAACTGCAGCAGCATTGCACATAGAAGAGGAGTCAGTCATACTCAGTATAATGTGATTCCTTAGAAAGCTATGCTATGCTACGCACAGCCGGAATTTGCAACATTGTGATCTTGGCCATCCATCTGAAAGGGCCCATGCTGGGACCCAAAAAAATGGAGGGCTAAAATTGGAAAATTGAATTTTGTCTGTGGCCTTTCTATTGCTTATACATCTATTAAATACCTTGTACTTCTTCCGTGGATTCTTGGTCAGCTTCTTGCGAGCACGAGTTAATCCTCTGTTCTTCTCCATCTGGGGTAGCAGACAGCAGAAATTATGATCCGATCAGTACACAAAAGACTACCGTTAGATTTATTGGATTGACTGCTAAACTATCAAAATGGGATAAGTAATGCTGGAACCCAAGTATCGAACAAGCATTATGTATAAATGGAGCGCCTTTACCTGATAATTAATGCGGCGCTTCCCATCTGCCAGGGTTTCTTCGGGCACCGATGGAACTGCTGGGGTTCTACAAAAGGAAAGCATATTTTGACTAAAGAAGTGAACAGAGGCATTAGAAGACTGGGTTTTCAGCGCACATATTATATTGATGGTTCTTGTGCTAAACTGGATCCCAGTATCTCACTCGAATAAAGCACAGACTAGAGACTTGGAGATTTGTAATTGTGCTAGTAATAATGGACCCCGAGGACCACGCTGAAATAGCTAGTTTCATCCATTTTAAGCACAACAGAGTGACAAACCTTGAATAAATCTCGGCTTTGGCAGCAATTTTTGCAGCTCTTTGTTTTTTCACTTGTTTGTAAAATTCATCTTCTGACTCTGATTCACCACCCTCCTCCATATCAGTATCTCCATCACTCTCTAAATTGCCAGGCTCATCTTCAACATCATCAAAGGAGCCGATTCCAGCTCCTGCAAGAACCCGAAGCTCATGCTTCCTTCGCCTTTCTCCAATGTCATCCCGCTGAGGTAAATCATCATCTCCAGAAACAACCTGCCAGAAAAATTACATATATAGGTTTACATTGCCCCAAGCATACGCAGTAAACTCTAACTACTCAGCTGCAGGAACCACTGGATATCAATAATAGTAAATTTACATACAAGCAAAAAGAGAAAAAGAAGACAACGACGACATTAGAGTTGACTGCTTTGCAGAAAACTGTAGGCTTATATGTGAGATTTATAGTAATTTCACGCAAAATTCAAACTTTACCGAGAAGGAGGCACGAAAAATTCTGTTTCTCACAGAAACTTTGATGCACTCCTTGAACTTAAACAAGGTTATAAGCAAAGGTGTGAAATTGGAGTGACGTACCGGACATTTTCAAATTTTCAGTAAAGAAGAATAATATTTTGCAGTCTTATAAATTCCTCAGTTGCTATCAGTCTACTATTTAGTGAATCTCTCAAAGCTCAAGAAGTAACTTACCCAACTAAAATATTTGGAAGCATATCACACAGCAACAACTTTTAAGTCTAATCAAGCAGCTCAAAATTTCGGCATTTGTTCAGATGTACATGAATGCAAGCTTGATGACAAATTGACTATTTTATACTTCAGATGATGTAATTTTTGTCCTTTAATTCACAAGATGAACATGAATACAGGCTTCATGACAACAGCTGCAAGGAGTACAAATTTTAGAACAACCAAAACTATACTAAAATACAAGGCAACACCATGGGACACTGGTGAAGCCTCAATTTTGATGAGAATCACCCAACATTTCAAACTCTGTATGAAAAAATTTCCAAAACTACTCCTAATTACGAAATTTCACATATCAATTTTTAACCTCCTCATTATTTTCCTTTTATACCCTCAACTGGTTATGTTGTACAAATGACAAATAAAGTGATAATCACTAAGGTTGCAAATGTAGAAACAAGACACTGATTTCATGTAATCAAAACATAAATCTTAGAACTGCAAAATAGCTGATTAAAGACTATAAAAAGAAGACAAAGAAGAATATTCAAATCCATACCTTGGGACCCTCAACTCGTTATGTTGTACAAATGACAAATAAAGTGATAATCACTAAGGTTGCAAATGTAGAAACAAGAAACGGATTTCATGTAATCAAAACATAAATCTTACAACTGCAAAATAGCTGATTAAAGACTATAAAAAGAAGACCAGAAGAATATTCAAATCCATACCTTGGGCTTATTCACCTGAGGAGTTACAAGTTGGGACAGTTTATTTGAACGCAAGGAAGTTGCATTCCCCTTGCTCATTCCACGAGTGACTCCTTCCAGATCTGTAGCATCATCATCAAAATCTTCCAGGGTCTCAAGTTGTCTGTCCAAATACAAGTTGAATAAGTTAATTCCCAGAATTTTAAGAGAAATAATATAAAATTGGAGGCGTCTGACACAGTTATACCCATTCATAGGCAGATGATGTCTCTGAACCCCGTGACGCTTCAATGCAACAGAACTGAAAATACCCTTCTGCATCAACTTTTCCTCAAGGGCAGCTCTTACTTTTAACATTTCCAAGCTCTGTACACCAACTTTATCATTCTGCAATAATTTATTAACTCAAACAGGTTATTAACAATTCCTCAACTAGCTGTGACAATAACAACCGGTAGCATTTATAATGATAATGGTATTAAAGCGGTATTAGTAGTAATAGCAGCAGAAGGGGTATGCAAAGACGGGACAGAAAAGGAGTTACAACTCAGAATAAAATGTTTTTAACACCTAATCAAAAAAAAAAAAAAAAAAAAAAATCAACACGTTTGACATATATGACTCACCAGATGCTTGCCTTTCATTCCTTCGTTCTCATTGTCCTTGGAAGAATCAGCCTTTACTACCTGAGCTGCTTCATGAGGCTATAATTTCCAATAAAGAAAATTTTATTAAAAAAAGTTCAGTCATCAACTAAAAAAATCATCCCTGTACAGATATCTAGGAGGAACAATACTGCACTGACCATCACTGTTTCTTTCTGTGTTCCAACTGAGACCATGGGATCATTGGTTTTGGAATCAGGTGTCAATGCAACATCCTTTCTTGGCGACCTCACCACTGTTTCAGTCTGGTGCATCTTGCTCAAAATATCCTCAAGTTCAGATGGAAGGTTTGCATCAAGTTGTTTCACCTGCCAAGCGGAGCATATAAAAGAAAATGAGGCAAGATGCAAGCTATGTGAAATTAAACAGACAACAATGTTTTGTAGTACAAGATTAAGTACAATTTGGAGAAGGGAGCATGTAAGAAATGCGCATAAAATCATTTAAGAATTGTTATTATTTATATTTATCTGATGTAACAGTGTATTTTATAGGAAAATTAAATTGATATTGGGATAATAGACAATTTTTTACTCGGCTGGTGTGCCTACAATTTGTGAGCCTTGAACAAAAATCCCATTTTAGAACAGGATATTTGACCTAAAAAGTTCACATACAAACATTTAGGTTACACCCATTTTCAGTGTTGCAACAAGCTCAAACTGCAGACAAACTCCAATACTTCACTAACAAAACAAATTAATTTTAATAGAAAATGTCAAATAAAAATTTAATTTCACTGGGAAAAAAACAAATATTGATGCAAGCACTTTCGTGACATAAAAATGCTGCAGATTGAAACAGGAAATATGGCCCACGCACAGTGGCAGTAAGGATCTCATCAGGGTATGATCGTGAGAATTTTTTTTTCCCTTTTTCTTTAAAAAGCAAGTAAGATTGTATAAAAAGCATCAAGAGGTTGCAAACCATACACAAAACAAAACAAAAAGAGGTCTAATTCCAAACAACCCAATCAACATATACAAAAAGGAACTAATCTCCTTGTTTCCCTAAACACAAGTTCCTGCCATCCTAGCAAAGCCTCAGATGCATCCCAAGGAAAAACCCAAGGCATGCCAAAGAAAAAGATAACCAACCCCCTACAGTTCCCTCACCTTGGGCAACACAACAGGATAAGGCATCAACTAACCAACCGACAGCACAAGAAGGCTTCTCAAACACAGACAAAGGCTATTATTTAAAGGTAAATTTTATTGCTCCTTAAAAAACCACAGGCCAGCCACCATGATATTAACAACAAAAATTATCTCATTACAGAATCAGACATTGGGGAATTATATACTGTTTAAGCCTGCTAAGCGATAGGGTTACCTTGTCTAATAAGTTCTTAATCTCCACAAGTCGAGCAATGACTGGATGATCACGAACTGGATGCCCTTCAGACTTGAGAAGAAGATAAAAGGTAATAGCTTGACAATAGGCCAACAGAAGAAGCTGTTTCACCTCAATATAATGCATCTTTCCTACAACTGTATTTCCTCCTCTAACCTTCACAAAGCATGAAAGTAATTATCAAGCAGAATACCAAGATATCAATCAGAATTATGTTCCTAAAGGGAAATCCATAGTCAAAACTGTAAAGAAGAAACAAGAGTGTCGTTGTGAACTTGTTTGCAAAGAGAGGAGCCACTGCCAGGACCTATTTGTTTAAGTATATACAATATGGTGAAAAATTACCTAATTGGACAAATATCAAATCAACCTCTCATCCAAAATTTTCAGTAAAAAAATTAGTCTAGTGCCCCAATAATTAAATCAATAATTTAGTCATCCTCGTTAATCAAAAGCTATTAACACGGACCAACGAAATTACTTCAACCATTTCGTGTGCACCATGTTGCATGGACGCAGGAGAGATTGCATATGATCTAAGTCTTCATCAATAGACAAGTCTTATTAACCATCATATAGTGCATGGCATTCTAAGTCATCCTTCAGACACAGGTCAATGTGACACAAATGATTTGATTGCAAGCCATGCAAAGGAGAAGCATACCTTGCTTAGGAGTGGATTAACTTTGTTTTCAAGCTCTTCAAGTGCATCATTCAGCTCTTGCAGCAAACCAACTAACTCTGGGGCAGAACTGCACAAGGTAATCTGGATAGTGTTTAGAAGCAGAATAGAAATGCATCTGTATTATCCAAAGCAAAATTAGAATGAAGGAAAATGGATCACTTTCTGCTCAAAATTTTGTTTTTTACACTTCTGGTGGTTTTTTTTTTTTTTTTTTTGGGGGGGGGGGGGGTGCCATGGGTGTTGTCTGCTTTCAGATTCCTAATGGCTACAACAGTAAATACGTGCCAATTTTAAATCCCACTTACCTAAAAAAATATATATTTCTGACAAACAACACCCAAGTTCATAAAAAAAAATAGATAATTCTGACAAACATGTAGTCATTTTAAGAAATATAAACAAAATTAGGAAGAAAAGGGGAAGAAGTATGACCATGTTATGTTTTCAATAGGGTCTTCAACATGAAACCAAAAAACAGAGATGGGGGTTACCTATATTGGAGGAAAATATTATTCTGATAAGCACTTACCTAAAAAATATGTAATTCAGACAACACCCAAGTGCATAAAAAATTATATAATTCTGACAAAAATGTAGTCATTTTAAGAAATATAAACAAAATTAGGAAGAAAAGGGGAAGAAGTATGACCACGTTATGTTCTCAATAGGATCTTCAACGTGAAACCAAAAAACAGAGATGCTTTCATCTGGCATCTCTGATCCCACTTCAAAAATTATAACGCTCCATCTCAACTTTGTGGTTCAAACCAGCTAACAGAATAGCCACCATTTTCCCTGGAGTTATGCTATTCTTTCTTTTCTATGAAAGCCTTCACTTTAGCTTATGAAATCAAATTCTCAAATAACCTAAGCAAAATGCATATTCCTGTTCTATGATAAATTTCCAAGACTTCATATCCCCCCCTCTCAAACTTTCAAACTACAAGATCTTTATTTGTCTGCCAAAATCTCAAGCTAGGGACCTTAGCTTTGCAGAACAAACAGTGTCCCTGAAAAAGGTTTGGGTCATCAACCATAGGGGCAAAGGCTCAAGTCTGATTGCAACAACCTCTCATAGTGGCCCTTTCTAGTTGGACCAGCAGGGGAATCTTTAAACATTTAATGAGAAAAAGAACTCTAAGAAAACTGAGTACATTCACAACAATCACATTCTAATTAAATTTGCCATCCTTTTTCCTGATGTGGAAGCTGATGGAGCACAAGCTTATGTAATGTTTTTCATATGAAGATGAAAGAATTGCAAATGCAACACGTTTTAAAGAAGGTGGCCATGTAACACGACAAAGTTTAATTAAGATAAAAAAACAAAACCCAAGGGAACACTAGGGATACATTTACAAATGCCAAAAGATATTTCCACATTCATGGTCTAGCCTTATAATTACTGGTTTGCAAGAACTTGTGAATTTCCTACCAAGAAAGCAGATCTACCTCGAGCATATTTTAACAGGTATCAACATAACCCTTATTTTCTTTTGGGTTTTCTAAGACCACAGCTCTGATTTGGTTTTTCCATTTATTTCATGCAAGCTCTCTTCTTTCCTTCAGTCCCAAACAAAACTTGCGTAGCTCCACTAAAATGAAAAAGGTAATTTACCAAAAAAATACCAAGTTCAAATTAGACAAGGAGAGGCTCACCTATATACAACATCCATTTGCTCTTCCTTTGAGAGGGCATTCAAGTCTTTCTTGACTACCTCATAAGCTGCATCAGTGTCCTCTTTGTCTGCTGAAAGTGTTGATGCAGTTTTCCCTTTAGAAGCAATTTCCTGACATAACAGAAAACCTGATCACAAATGACATTACTTCATAAGGGATTATATTTCCCAATTCTAAATTTTAGTTTAGTGGCACTGGAGACAGGATATAGACCATCAGCAGACATCAATAGAAACCAGGCAATGTGAAACCCACCTCCAACGTTGGCTCACCATCACTCTCATGTTCGCTAACATCTTCAAGTCCAAAGTCTTCCATTGATAAATATTTTGCTCTTTCCTTCTGCAATCTTAAAACCTCTGCCTCCTCTTCAGCTGGAAGCTCCTCATCAGTTGATTGCAGCTTTAACATATTTTCCCCAAAAAAAAGCCAAATAATTGAATTCAGTCCAAAATTCATTCATGTCACAATTGCAACTACAGAAAATTTTTTGATACATTTATCTATAGTAGTTTTTTTTTTTTTTTTTTTAATAAGTAATTAGAAAGCATCAAGGAAATGTTTAACAAAGCAGAATACAATCCCACACAACCTAAATAATCATACTCTCAACAAAAATTGCAAGAGACCCAAAATCCAGATCCAATCTCCCTACTCTCCAGCTTTATAAGCTTGCTAAAAATAAACTCTTTAACCTGTATAATGGCAATTTCTTGCTCTCAAGATTCTTTTGTTCCTTTCCTTCCATATAGTACAAATTTTAGATGATACGAAATGGTCACAAATGACTTACTATAGGGATGACAAACTACAGGGATGTAATAAGAAAAGGAAACTGTCTTTACATTCTTAATTCTCACCTCATAATCGACGTTATCTGCACTATAATATATGTTCTTTCTTCTACTCCATACAGCCTTTTTTTCTTCCTCATCTTCAGCTTCTTCATGCATTTCATCATCAACACCGCCAATCTTAGCCCGTAAATATTTTTGTTGCCTTGCAACTACAGATCAGTAATAATACACTTATTAGATGAAATCAAAAACCTTGATGTAAACTATCAAAAAAAAAAAAAAAAAAACCTTGATGCAGATGAAAAAGAAACTAAATTAACACCAGTTGAGAGAGATCGTCAAAGGCCCCTAGAGGAAGAAAGAACAGCAAGACAGAATGAAGAAGGGTGAAAAAGAAGAAAAATGTAACTCTCAATGAATGTACTAGTATAACAGAAATTAAGCGATAATATTTTTCAAACTTATCATCATAAATTAATTCTTGACATTGTTATAAAAATCTGATGTTTGAGAAATTTAAGAATAACTTCCTCATTTTCTTGTATAGGTTCTAATCAAACCAGAAATTAAATCAACTAGCAATTTTTTTCCTTGAAATTACCAGCCCAGTAAAGACAACGGTACTCCTATTTTTCCAAAAGTACTACTCAATCATGTTCAAGTCAATTCCTGAATGTAATGCCAAACTTTTTCCATGGTTCATCAAGGTAATAACATTGAACATCGGAGCCATCAAGATTAATGTTTATAACTCATCTTGTCTCACATAGAAACACATCTTGTTTCACTTCAATTCAGAAGAAAGTTTTTTCAACTAGAAATCTTCTTAGCCAAGTCATCAAATAAATGTAGTACATAACAGCATTTCTGATATTTTATAGAAACAAACCAACTTATAATTTTCATAAATGCAATGAAGTGCTCTTTATGACAAACAATTTGACCTATACATATCACAGCAGCATTCTAGAACAAACAATTAAACTTATGAGCTGCATAAAAGCAAGCAAGCAAGCACAATCTACAGGATGTAAAAACAGAATCCAGCAACCACTAGAGTCTATTTCTTACTTTTTGCAGCAAGGCCAGTAAGCTGAGAATCATCCTCAATGTCTTCATCTTCATCAGTATCTCCCTCATCATCATTAGCAGCCTACAATCAGCAACAAAAGGAATAAATTATTTTCCAACCACCAAGACAACCACACAAACAAACAAATTACAAAACTTGTCATCAAATAAATAAGTAAAATTAAAAATAAATATAGTACAAATTCTTCAAATAACATGATACTACGAAGCCACCAGAGATTCTTATAACCTTCAAATCAAATACAGGGAGCTCATCGTCCTCATCGGATCCTTCCATATCATCATTTATATCTAGTGGAACAATATCCCTCTGCTTGTGAACTGTACCCACAAAACACCTAAATTACTTCGTAATAGTGAGCACTGGAGCTACAAAATATCAATTTTACTGAATCCAAAAACACATGTATCGCTTGATGAACAAAAAGGCTTGGTTAGGAATTTCATCAAAAGAAAATATTTTCCTAAATTTCTGGGAAAACGAACAGAGGCTCAAGGAAAGCAAAACTGGGAGTGCAAAAGATTGAGTTACAGGCATCGATTTCATCGTCCATCATATCGTCGGCAGCGACATCTTGGTAGCCAGTTGACCTTGTCTTAGGGTTTCTGCTGCCCCCTTTTCGACCCTTTCCTCGACCCATTGCTTTCAAGCCAGTGAGCAAAACAATTACACCAACGATATATATAGAGCTATACAACCAAAAAGGACAGTGGAGCTGAAGAGAGTAGTTATATATAGAGAGAGAGTTTTCAGATTTTTGAGAGACTGAGAATGGCTTCCACCAGCTATGCACAGAGAAGATAAAAAACCTCCCGCTAAAACCCTTTATCTTCGGCTAAAACCCTAATGTCTAATTGTACTATTGGTTTATTTGGAAGAACCCAACTAGTAAGAAGAAACAACGGAAAGACCCGAGGAGATGCGAGGGCTTTCAATCCAAAGGCAGTAGTAGACGTGGACAATGGGGCCCGTGCTTGGGCTGAGCTGAGCTAACAATCTTTTTATGTTCTTGTCTATCGAGTTTTAGATTTAATATTCATGTAAAATTATTTATTTTTAAAACATAATTAAATTATATTTTTCAACAAAAGTAATTGCAAAATTAAATAGTTTAAATATTTTGTAAAATTTTGATGTAAAAACTTATTGTGTTGGGATATTAGCACTCCTTTGTCAATTTTCTCCACTTTGCGTTACTTTTTATTCATTTGTGCCATTGTGAAGTGGGAGAAACTAATTAAAGAGTGTATTTGTTATTTCTCAAACTTAAATTATATATATTATATAAATACAAATAAAATAACATATTTATATTATATAACAAATTAGTTTAATGATTTGACATATATGTATCAGATCAACGATTAATATTTATTTGAAGAAAATTTAATAGTTGAGATTAATTTTTTGGAAGCTTGTAGAATGAGAGAGAGTCGATGATGAGCCCTTAGTTTTTGTGCTATTTTCCCAAACACACACACACACACAAAGAGAGAGAGAGAGAGGCGTATGGTTTCCAATCATTAACGTGCCTTTTGACATGGACAAATGCTAGTTTTTTAATATTTGAGGTTAAACTTACTTACAAATTTAATTTTAATTTGTTAATTTAGATAAATACTAATAGATCAATTTAAAATGAAAAATAAAAGTGGAGAGGACGTATAATAGGGTTAAGTAAGTTGATATGCACTATAAGTATTCAGCCCACGGCTTGACTTGACCCTCTTCTATTGTCCAACCCCGCCAAGATGATCTAGGTCAAGATTTGGATCACTTGTTTTGACCCGAGATTCAACCCACTACTCGCTCAGCCCAATCCTACTTTATCCAATCGTCATTTCTCTATTAAGGTTGTTTAAAATTTTGCTCGGCCTTGTCTGTTCATATACGTATTTGTGGTTCAACCCTAATTATAAACCATGTCGGATACATTCCAAATTTCACTTGTATACAATTCAATAAATACAAATTTATTATATTTTTATTATTTTTAATTATTACTTTATTCATTTTTACTATTTATTTTTTGAAAAAATTCAAATTTATATTAATAAAAAAATGATAATTTGAAAAAATAATTTTAAGCATTAACAAAATCTAAGGTGAGAAAGGGGAATCACTGTGTAAGAGAGTGGAAGAAATGAGCCAAAAAAAAAGAGATCGAATAGAAATCGATAAATTTTTTCTAAGAAATTTTAATGACCCAAGTTTTACAATTAACAATAAATTGATACACATTGGCTTGGTTTATCCTCAATCCATAAAAATAAAAAATTAAAAAAAGGTTATGAAATGAAATATTTTCTCTGAGAATCATTTCTCATTTAGAAGAGCTTTAAATTGCTCTTTTAATCTAATCCAACTTTTTTTTATTTTCTTCCACTTTCTCATTATCTTATCCTACATGTTTCAAAGGAGATTTGGATACAAATACATTGTGAAAAAATAGAGATATAAACACAATAGAAGATTTTATGCAAATATATATACAATAATTTTGAAAAAATAAAGATATAGACACAATAAAGACAAGACAAAAATGTATATTTTTACTAGCTATGTAAATAAATTAGCATCTAACATAAAACTAATTCAATAATTGGTACATAATCCAACAAATAAAAATAATAAAATATCACTTGAAAAACTTTACTGATTTTGATTCCTCAAATCTAGGGTTTCTTAGTATTCAAGGTTTTCTTAGTTACATATTTGAAGACAAAATGATAAAATACTGTGAGATATGTCTAATACGTATTTTAGTATGTTTGAGAAGTATGACTTCTCACGTTGAATAAGAGTAAAACGCTCATCTTAAGTGTCCGTGATTCATAAACAGGTAGTTTCACTTTTAATTTTGGAACTCAAAATTCCGTCATGTTTCTGAAGAGCTAGAGCTGGTGGTTTCAGTATCCATTTGCTCTGAAGAGCTTGAGCTGGTGGTTTCAGTTTCCATCTGCTCGAGCTCCAAAGTGGCATTAAATCCAAAATCGTTTCCAGGAGCAAACGAGGATTTGAGTTCTTCTTCTGTCTGGACTGTGTTAATCTTCCTCCCCTTCACATTCAGGTTTTCCTGGTGAAAGAAGGGAACCTGTAGGGTTACTCAAATACAGAGAACGCATTATTAAACTGGGAAAACATGAATTTACCTTCTTCACGTAATCAGCCACAGTTGAACTAACTATTTCTTGTATGACAAACTTGGTGACACGCTCTTCTCCGAGGACCTGTAATAGGAAGCTCTTCGGAACCTGCAGAAATTTCATGGTAAGCCATCTTTGTGTAACAAAACAGGAAAGCTCAAGATAAGAGGAATTTTACTTTAAATTGATACAAAAAAATGATATTCAATCTTGTCTTGAGATGGTACGGAAATTATCTTTACTCCCAAGATCAACGAGAGTTTTAACGTTGCCTTAAAAGCTGGGAACTTGAAATTGTGCAACGTGACATGGAACATGAATATAATATTTGGATATAGACATAAAAGATAGGAACAAATACAATATTACCTATAAAAAAAAAAAAAAGAATCACTGCTAGAAATAAAATTATGTAAAGGGGTAAAACAGTGAAAAAGACAATCTCTAACAACTGCCCTTACCCAACAACCCAAACAAGAGAGAATATTATAATTTCAGAAATTACGAGAGATGTTTTCATAATTGTTGGAAACCTCAAGGGAGGTCAATGTAATTTACCCCGTCCTTGAATGCACATTCAACAATTTTAGGCATCTATGCAAAATACAGACAATTATTAATCAGTCGAACATGAAAACTAAAATTTGGTTATGATCTTTCTAAAAGACTTCAACCAATTGCAAGTAGTCAATATCTGAGCAAGAATGAAGTATCAAACTTTCATTGCATGACTAGAGGAGGCGGACAATTAAGCAGCATGTTAGTATAAGTAATGGAAGGACATCATCCAAATTAAAACACGGGTCTAGTAATGAGCACTTGCCTTTGTAGTTTTTCCTGAAGCAGCACCAGCATATACCCAAAAGAAAAATGTCATGAAATTAGAATTCCTCAACAAACAAGCTCTTGGAGTAGCTAAAGTTAAGCTGCAATTAATAGAAATTAATGAAACAGCCGTCATGATTAATTCTTTAGAGTGGCATGTTCATAGTATCTTTGAGTTACACATTTTGATGGATCAAAAAATTGTTAGTGACATTGTGATAGCCAGAGCTATGAACCATAGAAAGTTCTAGGGGTGCAGAAGTGCTGACACGAACATTACACACATCTGAGTGTGTCCCAATTATTTTTTGATTCTTTAAATCATGACGACATTTGGGGATGCATCTATCAGTTAGTCTATATCTCATTGTAAGTCTGAAGAAAATACCTTATGAACCAATAACTAAAAATCCAAAAATTTGGAAAATTATACCCTTATAATCCTTTTTAAAAAAAGGTGGTCCAAGCTCCCACAGCTCCTGCCCATGCGGGGGATGGGGAGGGGCAATGTGTACATAGTAATTGGAGAAACATTTACTAGTATTGAACCAATGACCTTCAGGTTGGAACGGAGTAACTTTACTGTTCCACCAAGGCTCAACCTATTTATGATGTTTCTAGTTTCTACATATAATACTTCTTGTAAATAGGACTTCTTTTAAATAGTAAATTATCTAATATGCCTACTCTAGATGATTTGGACCAGAGCTCAATTTTCACGAACTCACGCATGGTAACTCTCAGCTGGAGAAATGGTTTATAATTCCACATGGAGAATGTATTTATATATTTAAATGACAAGCTTCAAAAGAAAATTCAAGGAATTAGAAGTAATTTCAGGTAAAGTCGGGAAGTAAAGTCTGCGAATACATGAAGCACTTGGAAACAAGAAGATGCATCCTGATGAAGAAGAAGAAAATGAACCATTAAACTTGAGAGGACCTCAAGACACAGCACATGAAGTCTCCTACAGTATTTATTATGGCACAATATATGTAATTAACCTTTGAACTACTTTATGTCACTTAAGCTTAAACTTTTAGGTGAAATAGTGGCTAACAATCTAACACAAACTATGAATGAGCTTATTGAATATACATTTAAGGAAATTTGAAAGATACCGTAAAAGCATTCATGCAATACCATTGATTTACACCATTGATTTGATTATCATTCTAATGTTTATTTGTGTTTCTTGTGATTCCTACTGTAATTTATTAATCCCGTCTACTTGTACCGTATTCTATTTTCATATGTATACTCCTGTTTGACACAAATCCTAATAGTTCTTAAATTAGAATTTCTAAAATTCTTATCAATAAACTAATACATGATAGCAGTAGGCTAAGTGTTCGCCCATTTCAGAATCTTTGCCTTTGTATAACAGAAAGTGTCCACCCCTTTCTTAGCATTGACATTCAACCAATCAGCAACCCCCCTCCACAAAGGAAGATAGATTTCGTAGGTCATTCATCGGTGGGTTAAATATAACATCAGAACATTGTGGGTTAAATATAAGATCAAAACATTCTCTTCGTGTACCCATAAAGAAGAATTTGAGAAGAATACTCAATAGATAAAAGGTAGCAATTACATGACAAACGTATTACCTCCTTTTTCCCTTCTAAATCCTGGAATAGGAGGTGCTGACCTTGCCAAATCTCTTAAAATCTGGTCAAACACTTTTTGTGTATCATTTCCGGTCAAGTCCACCCTTAGCTGATGACATCATGTAAAAAATATAATGATCCTCAAGTCAAAAAATAAAAAATAAAAATAAAAATAAATGCAACCAGCTGATTGAAGAAGTTTATCATGAATAATTAACAAAGTCCCATCCACATTTCCAAATTTGACTATGTTGGAAGGTGGGCATCTAAGAAGCACAATTATAGATACGAGATATGAACATGATATGAGTATGGACACATACTACGATTTTAAGAAAATAAGAATTTAGACACAGAAAGGAAACGGCAAAAAAATATAACTTTTTAAAATATTTTTATTGATTATAGATATATGAATACAATATTTATAGACAAAACTAATTCAATAAGTCAATACATGATTGAGCATTTCAATATTTTAAACGTAACAAAATATGAGAGAAAATTTTATGATTTGAAATGTTTTGCCTATTCAAATCTATGATTGTCTTAAAAATATATGTGGAGAAAAAATGATAAAATAATTAGATATGCCGCATGGTATATCCGATATGTCTTTTGGTATGTCTAATGAGTATGTGTATTTGATACATGTCATATACTGATACGATACCCATTTTGAAGTGTTTGGGCTTCATGGGTGGGCATTATGTTAGTTTATGAAAGTTTTGGAGAAAAAGTTTCATGAAGGTTTGGAAGAAATATATGTATTCTTCTTATTTTTTGATGAGAAAGAAGCTAGAATATATAGAGAAACATGGTAACAATCCTACCCTTGAATCCCATATTCCTAGCAGCAAACAATCCCTTAATTTAAGGGATAACAATGGAATAAAACTAACTATAGAGATTTCAGATATCTCCTTATTTAATACAATAAAATTAGAATCAAATCTCTAAAAGTCATAAACTAATTCCCTACAAATCAAGAACTAATTCCCTAGAAATCAAGAATTGATTATTAGACTTGATTTTCCCAACTATCCGACACTCCCCCTCAAGTTGGTGCATATATATTTATCATGCCCAACTTGCTGATGAGAAACTCGTAGTTAGATCTAAACAATCTTTTTATGAGGATATCAGCTATTTGTTATGATGTTGGAACAAACGGCATAGAGATAACTTTAGCTTCAAGCTTCTCCTTTGTAAAGTGCCTGTCAATTTCAACATGTTTTGTCCTGTCATGCTGAACTAGATTGTGTACAATGTTAATAGCCACTTTGTTGTCACATTACAACTTCATAGGCATGGTCATATGTCTCTTTAGTTCTTCCAAAACCCGTTTCAGCCACATCATCTTGCACACCCCATGAGCTATTGATCAATATTCTGCTTCTGCATTACTTTTAGCTACCACGTTCTGTTTCTTGTTTCTCCAAGTCACTAGATTTTCCCATACAAAGGTACAATAACTTGATGTTGATTTCCTATCAGTGATTAAACTTGCCCAATCTGCATCTATATATGTCTTAATGCCTCGTTGTTCATACTTCTTGAAAATAAGACTTTTCCTAGTGCGTTCTTCAAATATCTTAGAATTCGATACACTGCTTCAAGGTGTTTTTCATAAGAAGAATGCATAAATTGACTCATTGACTCACTGCAAACGCATATTAGGTCATGTATGTGATAGGTACCGTATAATATCAATTGGATCACCTTTCTTCTCTCCAAGCTTTTGATTTGGATCTATTGGAGGCTCTATAGGACAACAACCACTCATTCCCATTTCATTGAGTAGATCCATAACATATTTCCTTTGTGATACTACAATCCCTTTCTTTGATCGAGCTACTTCCATTCCAAGGAAATATCTTAGTGATCCCAAGTCTTTGATCTCAAACTCAGATGCAAGACTCCTTTTTAACCGCTCCATTTCAGTCTTATCATCCCCAAAATAATATCGTCCACATATATACGAGATAGCTATCTTCTCATTAGAATGCTCTGTGAACATGGTATAATCAGTTTGTCCCTGAATGCATCCTTTACCTTTTACAAATTGAGTGAACTTTTTGAACGAGACTCTTGGTGATTGCTTCAAACCATATAGGGATTTTTTTAATTTGTAGAATTCCGATCCAAACTTCTTGTCTAATCTTGGTGGTGGATCCATGTGAACTTCTTCCTCTAAGTCTCCATTGAGGAATGCATTCTTTACGTCAAGTTGTTGTGGAGGCTAGTCAGGGTTGGTTACAATTGACAAGAGTACTTTTATTGTGTTCAATTTTGCCACTGGTGCAAAGGTTTCTAGATAGTCAATACCGTATGTTTGAGTGAAACCTTTGGCCACCAAGCATGCCTTGTATCTTTCAATCGATCCATCTAACTGTATTTGATTGTGAAAACCCATTTACACCTAACTGTTTTTTTCTCTCTTGGCAGATCCATCGCCTCCCATGTTTTATTTTTCTGAAGGGCCCTCATCTTTTCAAGAATAGCCTCCTTCCATTTAGGAACTTGCAGAACATCCTGTACATTCTTTGGAATTTCCACACAAGACAATTGTGAAGTGAACACAAAGAAGAATGGTGACAAATGTGTATAGGAAACAAAATTTGACATGAATGTTTGATACAAGTTTTGACACCCCTTTGTTTAGCAATAGGAATGTCAAGATCAAGGAAACTAGACTCAAAATTAGAAGAATTATCTTGGACAGATTTAGTCTGGGAGTTACATGGACATTTGATTAAGTTTTGATCAGCCTTTGGTTTAGATTCTTGGCATTGCTGAGGAGCATTGATCGCATTCCTCAGAATTTGTTTCTTCCTCTAGTAAACAAGTTGTTCTTTGGTACCCATTGTTGTTCTATTACTGATTTTGTCAAGTTAGTTATTTGGCTCTATAGAATTAAGACCTCGGTTGTCATTAGTTAAAACACTCAAATTCTGCATTGATGAAAAAATTTGGTTCATCCTTCATTGTTGGTTATAAAACATAATCTGAATCTTCAACTAGCTTCTCCCCCTAAAGATGAGGTTCAAAGAAAGGTTTGGACTCAAAAAAGGTTACATCCATGGTGACAAACAATTTTTTTGAAATAGGATTGTAGCCTTTTTTTGTTTTGGAGCATAGCCTACAAAAACATACTTCCTCGTCCTTGGATCCAATTTACTGCGGTCATGAGCATGAATGTGAACAGAAGCAAGGCATCCAAACACATTTAGTGGTAAGTTAGAAGACAATTTGGATATCGAAAAATTTTTTTGAAAAACATTTAGAGGTATCTTGAAGATCAAAATTTTTGTAGGCATTCGATTTATAAGATACGTGGCTGTAAGAATGGCTTCACCCCAAAGATACTTAGGAGTCTTATTTGTAAGTGATATTGCTCTAACAACTTCTAAAAAGTGTTTGTTTTTTTGTTCAGCCGCCCCATTTTGTTGAGGTGTATCATTTGCATGAACTTTGATGAATCATACCTTTTTTCCAGCAAATATTTTCCCAAGACCTTGTTAAAGTATTCTTTGCCATTGTCACTTCTAAAAATTTTTATTTTTCGTAGAAATTGTGTTTCCACCACGGTACAAAAATTTTTGAAAACCTCTTCTACTTTAGATTTTTCTTTTAGCAAATATACCCAACTTACTCTTGTGTGATCATCAATAAAACTAACAAACCATTTTTTTTCCCCAAAATTGTTGAAACCCTAGCTGGTCCCCATAAATCGCTGTGGATTAGTATAAAGGGTTTTGATGCTTGGTATGGTTTTGGAGGAAAACTTAAATGATGGTGTTTAGCAAATTCACAGATCTCACATCGAAATGAAGATAGACTTTTATTTCTTAACAAATTTGGAAACAAGTGTTTTAAATAATGAAAACTTGGATGTCCTAATCTATAATGCCATTGCATAACATTATTGTCACTAGAAACAGAAATAGATTGATAACAGGTTCTTTGAACTTATTTAGTCGACTCAATTCCATCATCAAAGAAATAGAGATCTCCTTATCTAGCAATGCCAATCATCCTCCCCCATACTAGTTCCTGAAACTCACACCAAGAGGAATAGAAATTAGCTTGGCACTTGAGATCATTAGTTAACTTATTGATTGACAAAAGATTACAAGATAATTTTGGTACATGAAGGACATTATACGGAGTTAAGGAAGGAGAGATAACAATGGATCCCATCCCAGCTATTGCTGAGAGAGAACCATCTGCAACCTCGATTTCTTTATTCCCTGCACAGGGATTGTAAGTTGAGAAGCGGTTGAAGCAACTTGTCATATGATCAATTGCTCCAGAATCTATGATCCAAGAGTTGGTTTGACTAGGATTAACACTAAGGAGAGCGGTAACAAATGTACCTTTTTGGGCCAAAGAGCAAGAAGGATTCACTATGGATTGTGGAAATTGGATATGTTTGTGCAAATGATCTAGTTCTTCCTTTGTAAATGGAGACATTTCTGAATTGACTTGCTGCGCCTGATTTTCTTCATGAGTGGCTTGAAATGCACAGCTGTTATTCCTTGTTTTCTTCCTCCAATTTGATGGCTTTCCATGGATCCTCCAACATGTCTCCTTTGTATGCCCAGGCTTGTTGCAATGATCGTACCAAGGCTTCTTTCTTCTATCCCCTTCAAGTTCAATACTCCCTAAAACAAGGCCTGAATTCTTAGTTTCTGGGGCAAGTTTTGGTTCCTGATTACTTAGCATCACTTTTCTTCTTGTTTCTTCTCTTTTAATCTCAGAAACTGCTTCACGGAGTGATGGCAGAGGTTCCCCCCCCCCCCAAAGAATTCGAGCCCTGGCCTCATCCAGATCACGATTGAGGGCAGCTAAGAACAGATACACACAGTCATTCTCCTCCTTTTTCATTACTTTCACACTACCAGCAAGACACACCCATTCATCATTATAACACTGATCCAATTCTTGCTACAGTGAGACCATTTCATTGTAATAAATAATAACTTTTTTTTCACCTTGTTTGAATCGCAAAGTTTGGTTTTCAAATAAAAAATCTGAGATGAGTTTTCTAAATTTGAATAGGTTTCTCGAATGACCTTTTATACATCTTTTGTAGTGGGTAGGAAGAGATAGGGTTTACCTATGGTTTGCTCCGTCGAGTTGATGAGCTAGGCAGTGATTAGAGAGTTTTCGAATCTCCATGTACTTGACTTTGGATCTCCTTCCGCTGGTTGTTGCACTTCACCAGACAGATGCCCAAGTTTCCCCCTTCCATCAATTGCCAATTTCACGGATTGGGCCCACTCCAAGTAGTTTTTTCCATTTAATTTGTGAGAGGTTAAAATGGAACGAAGAATTCTGGAAAAACTGGTCTACTCCGTTGCTTGTGATGGCTGTCCTTTCACTAGAACTTTCTCTAGATGTGTCAGAAGAACCTGTGTTCTTCGCTCCTGTCATGGCCATTTTGACCATTCTAGGATCAAATAAAGAGAAGCTCTGATACTATGAAAATTTTGGAGAAAAAATGGTTTGGAAGAAATATTTGTATTCTTCTTATTTTCTGATGAGAAAGAAGTTAGAATATATAGAGAAACATGGTAACAATCCTACCATTGAATCCTATAATCCTAGCAGCAAACAATCCCTTTATTTAAGGGATAACAAAGGAATAAAACTAATTATGGAGATTTTGGATATCTCTTTATTTAATACAATAAAATCAGAATCAAATGTCTAGAAATCAGAAACTAATTCCCTAGAAACCAGAAACTGATTGCTAGGCTTGATTTTCCCAACTATCCGACCGACAGTTTACGCAAATAATAACTAATATATGACAGAAATAGAATTGATAATCAAGCCAAGATTGGTAGAAAATCAATGGTTGGTGCATGAGTTTGGCAGACAAATATTTAAAAGGTAATGTTTCTCTTTATTTATTTCTTATTTTAAAGTCACAGAAAGCTAATCTTTAAAGCCAACATGGTGATTTTGCAAAATGCCATAGTAACAAACCAATAATGCGCAATTTACCACTGGTGATTCATTATCAAGTAAGCAAATGATAAGGTACCATTTGGTTTGTATTTTTATTTTTTGCTTTTCGTTTTTGTTTTTTATTTTCTTTTTTATGTGTTTTATATTTTGAAAATCCCAAAATAAGGAAAATAGAAAACGTATTTAGTTTGACATTTTCTATTTTTCATGTTTTGAGATTTTCCTTATTTTGGATTAAAAACGCTCAAATTAACTTTTTGTCATTTTGCATTTCATGTGTAAACTCATTTTTTATTTTCTAAAACAAATTTTAAAAATACAAGTGACCAAATACATTTTGAGCTATTTTTCTTGTTTTCAAAATTACAAAATGAAAAATGAGCTCAAAACAAGTATACCAAATGGCACCTAAGATAAGTAAAACGAATAAATAAACCTGTATTTTGTCATCATCTTGAAACTCCACTAATATTGTGGCATTTTTTATAGTTATGGCATTGTCTTTTGGATCAGCAGATACCTCTAAACCTACAATACCAATATAAAACATTACCTAATTGACACTAGAAATAGTGGATGATGTATGATATAATAATATTTATCAAATTAAGATCACCTGATTGAATTGCATATATTGGCTTCAACAAATGTCTAAGACCTCTCGTACATGAGTTACATATGCTTAACATCCTAAAATAGAAAGCACATAAGCACAACGCTAGACACACACTTAACAAGGTATGCAATAGCATGAAGGTAGGAAATATACATTTTTACTTAATTAAAGCAAGTACAACACTAAAAAAATTATCCATATAATAGGACTAATAGAAGCTTTTGGATGCTATAAAAAGTTAACAGTCGGACCAAACAACACAAATAGTGCAGGTCAAAACGATTGGATTTTATTTTTTTCAATAGTATTGTTCAAATAATCAGCATGCTAACGGAATTATTATTATTATTATCTAATAAGTTGCAAGCTAATGGAAATATTAGTTGTAATAATTCTTCCAGTATCGTTCTCGTTAGTAGTATAACATGTTCCTACCAGCTAGCTACTCCTCTTTACCAAGTTGCAGCAGCTTCTTTGTCTCATATTAATCTCTGTCTTCTAAATGGAACTTTGAAATGCTACTGTACACTTAAGAAGCACAGATATGAACACCAATACAACACAACATGCACGCGCTAACATGGTAATTTCAAAAATTATTAGGACACGACATTGTAAGAACACGTTAAAATAATAAATATGAATTTTTATATATAAAAGTGAAAAAACTATTTATTTATTTATAAATATGAATTTTTATATATAAAAGTGAAAAAACTATTTATTTATTTATATCACAAATATATTTATCTTTAATTCATATCTATTTGAAAAAATTGTATACAAAGAAAAATTTGGAAGTTTTGAGTCTTAAGATTACTAAAAAATTGAAGTAGGAGGGAAGAATACATATAATTTATGCTGTTCCCATCTTATTACTTATTTAAAGTTCTTTTTAAAATTACAATGCATTTCATGTGTCTAAGTCATAGAACCATGTAATCCCAAGTGTCCTAAAAATGTCCAATTTCAAGGGGAAAACAAAATAATAGACCATGTTTAGAAGAGTGCATGACATGTGCTGGTGGACAGTATTCAATACGTGCCAGTGTTTGAAATGAACATAATGCAGAAATGACACCTTCCTAAAAGTGTTCATAATTCTCAGTCACACCATTTCAACTATACTCAAGAATAACAAAAATAGGAGAGGACACACAAGCTGTCCATCAGTTGTATTTTCTTTATGGTTTTATATTAGAAGGAAAATGCAAATATTGTTAAGGAAAGAAAGGAGGACTGTAATGCAAGGCAAGTACAAGGCTTCCATTGATCAGATGTAGAGAACAATAAAGGAGGATGATAACCAATCACATATCTAGAATAAAATTAATTCCCCTACCCAAAAAGGTGAAAAAAACAAAGGCCTGAGAATGCAGCAAATCTTTTTAAAGGGCAAAATCCTTTAATTTAATTTATTAAATATTATTTTCTTTGGGGGGAGGGGGGTGCTAAACTTGCATTGTTGGAGTTCTCAATTATTAGGAACTTCATCCATCTATAAGTAAACTCATTTGTCATGCCTTTATCATAATAACCTGTATTTTAGGTTTTTTTTTTTTTTTTTTAATTTATCTACTGTAAATTCACTTGCCAGTAAAGTGATTGGCATCACTTAAGCACACTTTTGAGGTTTTTTTTTTTTTTTTTTTTTGTTGATAATTTACTTAGTTTGAGATATTTAAGGATCCAGTACTAGAAATATGCAAATAAAATAATCTATCACAAAGCAAAGGATAAATTTTAAACAAATAAGTGGATTCAAGTGATTTACCTCCCAAATTTAATTAGTTGTGCAGTACGCAAACTATTGGCTGCTTGATGAATAGTTTGATCTTTCTTGTAGAGAGTAAACTGGTGCAGAAACAAGACCACGCAAATGAAACAAGGAAGTAGGTCAAAGTATTCAATGTTTGGAAGCATGGAGTAGAAGTTATATCACAAGCAATTGCCATGAATAACAAGATATGTTAGCAAACCTGACACCAAAATTATCATTAATTTCTTCACAATTGGGCACTTTATATAGACTTGGAAGGCACACGTGTCTATCACTTTACACACAAGAAACACATTGAAACATTGAAAAAGAAAAAAAAAAAACTTGAAATTTAATAGTAAGATGAAAAGAACATGAATATTTATTTCTATTAATCCTTTCTCCTATATATATATATATATATATATATGTATTTTCATTTTAGAAAATTGGTTGAGTTGAGTATTTTAGAAATTTTAACTTGCAACTTCCAATTTGTTTATAAATAATTTTTTTAAGATAAATATAAATAAACAGTTCTTTAAATGTATTTATATAGTAAAAATTAATAAATAAATATAACAAGATATGTTAGCGCACTTGCCACCTTATGATGGTTGGAACTCCACCAATACTAAATATAATGATTGTAACTCCAAGAAGGCAAGACTAATCCCCATTTGCCTTTTTTTTAAGTAAGTCCCTGTTTACTCACATTCTACGAAGGCAACACCATCTCATAACTCCACCAAGACTAACGGCGATACTTACAACTCCACTAATCCTTAAATTTGAATGAATGATCTTGCTAAGAATGTTTTAACAGTCTGTTTAATGTTTATAATAATTCTTATAAGGTTCTTAGTAGCCCAAATAAACATCATGTGATCCAAGACAGAATATGAGATGCAAATCAGGAAACTCTGTGAATAGCAGGTATTGGTGTCATGCAGATGTCTTGCATCCTTAAATTGTATCTCCACTAAGCTAACATTCTGCTTGTAGGACTACCAGAGGTCCAGAGGAAGATTGTAGGTGCACTCATCAGGCCATCGGCTTGCCATGGACAGTTCTGTGCTGATTACAACCTGAAATTCACTCAAGCAAAAGCATTCTTTTTTCTATACTAAAGTTATTTACATAAAGTATAATTATAATAACTCAAAACATAACTTCGCTAAATCATAAATCTAAGATTACAATCAAACAATATTCTTCTCATAGAATATGCCAACACAGTTTGGATCTAACAAGCGCAAACTCTTGGATGTCCTACTTCAATATTAGTAGAATTATTTTGCTGTAACAAAATCTCACCTGCTGCTACAATAGGACTGAATTCCAATCACTAGGAGCACCTTGTTTCGAAACATCATAGAATCTAAAAGCTTCCTAATTCTTAGGAACTACACTCCTGGGCCTAATTTAGTAGAAGAGAATGGAATAGAATGATTATCCCTGCACTGGCATTCCATTTCAGTCCCTTGAATAAATTAACATTCCAAATAAAATACCAAACAAGGAATGGAATGAAAATGTGGGAATGAACATTCCATTCCCTTGTGCCAAAATAAGCCCAATGCCCTTCTCATTCTCAATAACATTTGATATTAAGAAAGGCAAATCTTACTCTTTCTCTACTTCCATAAACTCAAACCTGACAAGAAAGAGGGCAGTATTTCTCATAATCTCACCAAGGGTGGTTGTTGCCCCTGAAATGAAGCAAACCTAAGTAGAATCTTCTAATTCACTGAAATGGCCGCATGGCACGTGCACCTCCTTAGATAACAGTAACAAATATCTCCTAAAAAACTAGAGTCCTAATGAAACCCAAGTCCTCTAATTTCAACAAAGCCTTCAACTTGAAAAAGTTCAACCTCAATTTTTCTCATGACAGATTGCTTCTTGTTTGTCCACTCCTCAAATTCAACCTCATTCTCAAGGTTGCCCAGCAATTTTCTCAGCAGGCTCATCTCTCCACCAATCAAATACCTAAGCGTGAAGATATTTCAACTAATATACTTAATGCATACCTAAGAGTGAAGATATTTCTGCAGTAAGAGTCCACACCAATGAGAAGATGAAGAAGAAAATTACAACAAGTTCAAAAGGCAGAGAGAAATTCTAAGAAATGTCTTCCACGAATGAGTAAACATGTTGAGTGATGAATATGCATATAGAATACGTATATGCAGCAAGGACGATAGCAATTAAAGTGGAATGAGTAGATTTTTTCTTACACTGGAACACTGAAGCTGGGATGCCGTCGTGAGGGTCGCCATAGAGTCGCAAATTCGGAACTCTCTCAAACATAGAATGCACAATCTCAGAAGGAGAAGGTCTAATCTCTTGTGTTCCATCATCTTTTTTTTTTTTTTTTAAATTAAATGCGTTCAAATGACAAGAATGCCCTTTTAAGTCTTCAGTTTCACATTTTAATAATGTCTTTTAAATTCTTAGCTTTGTTCCTTCCCAAAAAAAAAAAAAATCTTAGCTTTGCATATTAATCCCATCCACATATTAAAAAAAATTTAAAAATACAATTTTTCACTATAATTTAAATTTTGATAATAAGAAATAATTTTTGTAAAAAAAATTAATAAGACAACTTAGCAAAATATTTTTAATTTTTATCATAGAAAGGTAACTTATATCTGTTAAGTGAAATTTTTGAAAAATTCAAGTACTAATTGCCTCCTCCTATACACAAAAAAAAAAAAAAAAATTCCGAAATACAACTTACCAATATAATTTAATTCTCTATAATAAAATATAATTTGAAAAAAAAAATCAAAGATACCAAATAATGTATAATAAATGAACCAATGCCATAAGTGATATTTTGGTAAATCTTCATCTTTGGATTTTTTTTAAAATATATACATTATTATAAAAATTTAAATTATATTGGCAATTCTTTTTTAAATTTTTTGACAAATGAGCGGAAAATTACTAATTAAAACTTTAAAAATTCACTTATGTAAAATAAGTTACGTTCCTATGTTAAAATTTAAAAATATTTTGATAAGTTGCCATATCTAGATTTTTTTTAAAAAGTATATTTCTCATTATAAAATTTTAAATATAAGTTATGTTTTAAAATTTTTCCCGACATATAAATAAAGTTAATGTATAAAAGGGTATTAATATGTGAAGCCAAATATTTAAAAGGCATTCTCGGCATTTGAAAGTATCCAAGCAAACTAAAAAAAGGTGAAGCACAAGCACCGTTTGGCAACCTAATTTTTAACAGAAAATTATTAAGAGTTATTTATTGAATGTTTGGTAAAATATTAATTTTTGTTATTTTTAACTCAATTATAATAATTTGTCAATTCAAAAGTTACTAAAAGTTGTTAAAAATTGTTAAAAATTATTAAAAGTTATTAAAAATTACAAAAAATTATCAAAAAATTTACCAAACACCCAAAACTTACAAAGAATTACTAAAAATTAATAAAAATTATTATTTGTTTTACTAAGCGTATTAAGATTTACAACTAACAAATTTTAACCAAAAAATTATCAAAAATTGTTAAAATTTAAATTTTCAAACGGTACCTAATTAATTCAAAGAGAGCGAGTACCGTGAATATTTTTTGTTTTGTTGTTAGTTTAATAAAAAATATAGAAAATATTGTCTAAATAAAAATATTTATAAAAATACCGGTAATGAAAGCGCAGCTTTCATATTGTGTTTTTCACTTTGACTAAAAACGCATTATCAAATTACGTTTGTATATCACCTCAAAATTTTTAAAATATCTCTTTAATTCTTAGTGCATCAAAGAAACCGAAAGGTCATAATAAAAATCTATTATTCTTATATTCTTGTTTATCTTTGTTTTATCCTTATTCAAAAACAATTCTAATTTCTTTTTTCCTTATCCTATTCTCTTTTGTACTGATTTTTTCTTCAAATGCCATCATCTTAAAATTTTTACAATATCTCTTTAATTTTTCTTTTTTCATTCTTGTCATATTTTCTTCTGTATTGATCTTCTCTTCAACTGATATTGCCTTAAAAATATCTTTTTAACGTTTAGGACAGCAAAAAAAGTAAAGAGATATACTAAAAATATATTATTCTTAGATAAGAGTAGAATACAATATGACAATGGATATCTATTCTTATTTGAAAATACAAATAAGGATAATAGATCACAATGCATTCGTATTCGAGAAATATAAAAGAAATATAAAATTTATGCACAAAGCACATCAGTACAAGAAGGAAAGACAAAGGAGCATATGAATAATAATAGATATAAATAGGAAACGCGATATCAAAATGTATTTTTTATCTTAATTTATACTAAAATAAAATAAAGGCCATGCACTAATCTTGATTCTTATGAGAGGTTTTAGAAAATAGCCTAATTCTCATAGTCATGTTCTCATGACAACTCTTATTTATGTGAATTCTCCGAGAGTATATATGACCTATACCTCGTAGGAGTTTGCCCGCCTTGAAATCATTCAGGGTTAAACCCTTCCTTGATGTTATATTTTCATAGAACAAATGCCTTAGGGATGAGCAGGAGTACTATTTAAAAGTGTCGCCATATATAATTAAAGGTGCTAAAAATAAGTCATGCAGTATGGATTGTTATTACCCATTAAACCTTTTTCATGGGTTTTCCAATCACAAAGATTGGGTTACTTTCCTAGGTGACTTCCTTGTGGGCCTCGACAAATAAAGAACTAGCCCCAATATTCTAAAACACTATTATTCTTATATTCTCAGATAACTATAAAAATATAATATGAAAATGGATGTCTCTTCTTATTTGAAAATACAAAAAAGGATAATAGATCACAACGCATTAATATTTAAGAAATATAAAATAAATATAGAAGATACGCATAAAGAAAAGGAAAGACAGATGAGTGTATATAAACAGAAATGCGATATCAAAATGTGTTTTTTTAGACAAACAAAAAATGAAAATGCATGAAAATATGTATTTTAATATTGCGTTTTCATTAGCAACATTCTAATAAATATTTTTATCCGAACAATAATCATTATATATTTTATTAAATTAACAGATAGAACACGAGATAAATGGCAGTCATATGGCTATTTTTGCTAGGTGCTTTTATTTCCCTAGACAGTTTTGTCCAAAAAAAATTGAGACCCACTTGCCATTTCTACCTTCGAGGTTTTGTAAGTGAAGAAATAAATTGGATAAAGTCGGTTTTTTTCTTAACTATTTTTTGTCTTACATGTTTTTTTTTCGTTTCATCAAAAAAAAATTTTTTTTGATTTTATAATAACTCGAATTTCCAAATTAAGGTGAACTGGAGATTGTTGATGAGTTTAGTATATAGTGGATTGTTAAATTGATTAATGAAAGGTATTAAGAAATTAAATTGATGATTTTTAACAAGTTTAGGATCTAATGATGTGTTAATTTAGTCAATGTGGATCATTAGAAAGGTTGTTGGTTGAAGTTTTGGGGAAAAAAAACTTAATCTCTAGACTAAGCAATTTTTGGCACATAAATGGAGCTGAGGGGCGCCCATGCTCCTTGTGGGGCGCCCATGGCCATAGTGGGGCCTATGAATGCATGTGGGGTGCCCACGAGGTTCAGTAGAATGTCAAATAGGGTTAGTTGTTTCAATCACTCGTTTGTTACCTTTTTGGTCTCATCAGTGTAAGGCTATAAGAGTAGAGGAGGGGCTTAGGCTCCTATTGTATGCTTGGTCACCAATCATAGATTTTATTTATATATGTATATGAGAGAAGAGAAAGAAAGTTTGGTTGTTGAAAGAGGAAAACCGGGAAAGAAAAGAACCGAACGAGGCCAAGGATTAGTAAGTGGTCCAGACCTCAATAAATCCAAATTGGTTTTGTAAAAATGAAAATTGAACTCTTATTAAACATGTTTACGGAATCAGTTTGTAGTTAGGATCAAAGATTGGAGCGTACGATTTACTCGAAGTTGGAAGCCCACGACTGGAGGTTCACTATCTTTGAGTTCCACTTTGTTTAAGACTTGAGGTAGGGATTTCTAGCCTCCAATTTGCATGTATGAGATGTGAAGAGTTAAAAGATATTGTTGTGATGGTTATTTAAGGATTTGAAAGCTTAAGGAGGTGATTTGAGTGATATAATGTATGTGTATATATATAAGTCCAGGTTTGACACAAATTTTTAATTTGATGAAATGGATAAATTAAACTTGGTTTTTGTCTTTCTAAAGCCTTTTGGACCATAAATAACACCTTTTTAAACTAAAGAGTGGATTTGGCAAAGTTTGGAACCCAAAACATTGAGTTAAAACTTGGATAGAATAGAGTAAGCTTTCTATACACAGAAGGGCGCCTATGACTCCCTGTCCAGAATGCCCAGTTCGTTCATTTGCATGAAAACTTGTATATTTTCAATCGCAACCCTTATGACATTAAATGAATAACCTAGAATGGTTAAATAGGTGAAAAGTATATGAATTAAAATGTGAAAAGAAATACTTGGATAGAGTGATTGGTTTTTAAGACATGTTTAGTATTGCCTTAATATTAAACTTATGAGTACACATCCTATACTTAATATATACATCATATAGAATTGTTTCAGTATTGTTAATGGGACTTTAGTGATGTTTGATTATAAAATAAGTTGAGATTATGTTAGTGAGATGAAGAAATAATAGAATAAAGGATAATATGTTAGTGTAATAAGTTGAGATTGTTGAAATGGTTGATTGTAGTGGTATAAGTTGTTGATGATATGATAAAATGTAATGAGACAATACTAAATGATATGAAATGAGATATTAACGACGGAAATGTTTGGATGAGAGATATTTAAGAGATGGGATAAAAGATATTGAATTATTGAAGAGATATATGAATTAGTATTCGCTGCTTATTGAACGATTTTATTATTATTGATTAATTATGATTACTAGAATATGATTGGTTATTTATATTAAGCAATATGGATTATTTGATTATGATAAGAATAACTTAACTATGATGAAATGATACAATAATTAGATTTGGAATATGTTGAGTTATTGTTGTAATTGATAATGAAAATGAATGGAAAATGATGAGATAATATGTATTGATTGTGGATTATGATGATATGTTATGGATAAAATGATCGAAGATGATGTCAATGGAAGTAAGATAATTGTAAATGTGATTAATATTGAGACAGGAGGAAGGTGGGTATTACAAAATAAGAAGGGTGCAGAGTTTACCCTAGGGTTGAAAGACCCGAAACCTACGCACGGATTAGTGTTCATGCCAATAGATTAGTAGCTTATAATATGACGTGTGAATTAAGGCTAATCGTGGCCTCTAACGACAATGTGAAGTAAGGTTAATTGTGGCCTCTAACGATGACGTTAATTGTGCCCACCTCCGTAAATAAAATGAGAATGAAACCTGAATAGGGATAATTATGAAAAGATTGATTAAGGAAATCATAGTTCAATTAAGAGATGGGATTAATGATAGTGATCATAACATGAAATTATATTTTATTTTGATACAAAATTATGATGCTTATATAGATGAGGACTTGGATTTTGTTATATGGTATTGCATGATTATATTGAGTTATGTTGAACTATAAATGTTAGCATTGTTTTACATTATTGCTTTACATATTTATATGCTTTTATGATGTTACGTGAGCACTAAACATGAGCATAAGTAGATTAGTGCTCACGTCCCTACAGACTTTGTTGTAGGAGTAGATCTTAACAGCTAGGTGGGCATTTGGTGGGATTAGAAATGCAATAATTGTTGCAAACATTGAATTTTTCATTGATTTAAGTTAAAATATTCATTTGAGGCTGTAATATTATCTTAATTTAGAGATTTATTCGATTGGATTGTAAAGATTATAAGGCCTGTTTTGTGTATTGTTATTATTATAAGACATTTTGGAGCATGATGACCTAGTAATAACCAAGGCTTAGTTCATATTATGTTATGTATTTATCTTTTGAGGATGCCACTCCAGGGTGGTCATATGGCTCTGATCAGGGTATAGTTAGTTAGTGCATGGTTTGTATGTTGAATCTTTCATTTCTCATATCACAAGATCTGGGGTGTGACAGATTTGGTGGCATAAATTCATAAAAAAATATAAAAAAAATCCATAAGTGAAAAAAAATGTTTATTTAAAAATTTTGACTCTTTTTTCAAACCTGAATTCTTTTATTACTTAAAAGTATTTTTTTGTATAAATGTGAATAATATACTTAAAAGTTATTAAGCAAAAAATAAAATTTAACCAAAAATTATACAAAATAAAAAAACAAAAGAATAGAAAAATAAAATATTGATTGCAAGACTAAGCATATACTGATTAATTAATCAATAGAAATAGCCCTAAATGGTTATTGGAGGGGGAACTCAGACACGTGGCATGCATTTGAAGAGGGGACAAGTTAGTGGTTAGGGGAACGATTGCCTTTCGTGCTGCATTAATGGAGGGACACAAAAGTATGCTTGCATCTACTACTGATTATTGTTCCTGTCACATCTGTTCTTACTATATAGTGTGACTTTGACTAGCTGCATTGTTGTTCATGATGTTCGGATAGGACTGTCTTTTGAGAAAGGACGACACGTGCTAGAGAACCTATAAATACATAAAGAACAAAAAAGAGAGGTAAGGATCATTCAACGTACAAAAACTCTATCAAATTTACTTCAAAACTTTTTCCTTTTCTATACGTATTCTGACTTAACCGTCAGAGAGGTGTTTGGCTGAACATTACCTGATCGATAGTTTTGTTTAAAGATTCGAGCCACGAGTCGAGAAACCCAAGACACTAGTGCCATCAGATGCTCGCTTGACCATATCAGCAGTGCCTTTCAACCTAGTTGGACACGTTAGGAGAGGACTTTATTAGATTCTTTAGACATTCCAATTGGTGCCGTATGTGGGAAACGAGATCACATTCTTACGAAATATACAACTTACAAGCAGCCAAGATGAGTAGAAGTATCGGAGAAGGCCAACCAGGGAGAGACCCTCCCCAGGGTAAGATCAGACATATACACAAGATCTATTGGCCATGAACAATCCCCTACGCACAACTGATCCATCAAGCACGAACGTTTTAGGGGCACGAACAACCTGCTAGTTAGCAAAACTACTGGGTTGGTGACCACGGGCTCTCGGTGTAGAATAAGCTCACTCTGGCCCAATTCCAAGCAAAGATACGGCAAAGGAAGTACGAGTTAGAGATCCTTTGTGATCAAATGGGCCTGTATGCTAAGCATTCACAAGCTTGAGATAAGGGCCACTATTCTTATCACGACTCTCGCAAGCACAGACATTATAAGTCGTCTGGATACCTCTCCAGAAGGAGGAGCCCAACACTGTGAAGGAGGAGAAGGCGGTTTCCATTAACAAGTCACTTTCCCTCACTCCAACGGAGAATGGAGAGGCAATCTAGTTCAAACTCGCACAAAAGCAAAGCTCTTTCTAAACAAAAGCGCCCTTCAGCAAATAGACAACACAGAAAAAGATGGCGACGATCTAAAAAAATGGGTACTTAAACAATTGGCCAACCACGCTGATCATAGGATGGACCACTCTACCTACCATTTGGTTAGAAAGTGTGACATCCTAAATTTCTACATGCATTACTAATTTACTTTTTATTTTTTTATTTCATACTTAGGAATTTTAATTGTGTTAATTGGGAATTATTTTTAAATTTATTTGATCTTAATTTAAACTAATTGGTGATTAATGCAATTATTACTGTTTAATTAAATTAGATTAATTTTTTAGTTAGAGGGATGACGTGGCATTGGAAAAAGGATTGGAAATTGGCCACCTTAAGGTGGCAACAACTTGGTATGTGGGAGTGCTTGCATGATCCATGTGGAAGGATTAGGAAAAAAAAAGATTATGTGAAAAAAGAAATAATAATAAAAAAAATAAACATTAGATGCTTGCTGGCGAGTGACTATTGTGGCAAGCGTGAATTGAATGAATGGCCACTAGTGTGGCTTCTCATGAGCCATATGGCAAGCTAAAAAAAAAAAAAAAGAAATGGCAAAATGGAAAAGGCAGTGAAGCTTAAATTGCCGAACTTCCTTTATATATATGCATTTCTTACCATAACCTGGGGAGAAAAAAATAGTGGGAAAGTTAAGGAAAAGAAATAATACGACGGAAGGAAAAACGAGAAAGGAAAATTAGGAATTTTGGCTAAATTGTGAAGGTAATTTATCTTATTTTGTTAGTTTAAAATTAATACTATAGAAGATTAAGTAAATTAAATATATAGCGGTTGTGCTTTATTATTAAATTTATATTATTAATTGATCTGGCTTATATCTTGAATGTTAAATCTCCGATTTATATAATTTGTTTGGGTTAAAATTAGGACCCAAGGACAATCAGCAGCAACCACCCCAGTTATTTGATTTTATCAAAATATCTGCTGTCTATGTGGGTGTATTAAACTTAAAGGTAAAATGTGTTAAATATAAATTGATAAATTACATTAAATTGTTGTTTTTAATAATTGTTTGTTCTAATATGAAATACTGAGTATTTATGGATTTGCTGTGTTAGTTGAGATTTCTGATTGTTTGTGGAATGTTAAATTTGAGAAATAATCGTTTACTTGGAAAAAAAAATATGTTATTGCATACCAACACGAATTGTGTGCATTCCACTTGCATTATGGCTAGATGGGACCAGGCCAGATGGTGTTAGAGGAAAAAAAAAAAGAGAGGCCAGATGGGGCCAGAAAAGAAAAAAATAAAAAATATAAAATGGGGCCAGGTCAGATAGGAGCAATAATGAGGCCAGATAGGGCCAAGTCAAATGAGGCTAATGGGACATGCTAATTACAGCCACTGTCCACAGTTGAGCGCTCAACTCATAGGCCAGATGGGGCCAAATGTGTATTGCATTATTATTTAAATCATTTATCATACGAGCATACCACGAGATGGCTAGTTGGGGCCTAGAGACAAAGATAACTGTTATTGAATGAAAAGCGTTGATGAACTGCGTGTTGATATTTGTATTACCATTAGTTACGATGCTTTTGAATCAATTATGATTTGACTGTGGAATGATTGTTTATGTAATTACTG
This sequence comes from Vitellaria paradoxa, assembly GCA_019916065.1. Classification (NCBI taxonomy): domain Eukaryota; kingdom Viridiplantae; phylum Streptophyta; class Magnoliopsida; order Ericales; family Sapotaceae; genus Vitellaria; species Vitellaria paradoxa. The sequence continues at coordinate 43,169,651 of CM034234.1, forward strand.
AGGGTTATCTTTGGTGTATATTTAGTATCTCTTATTTTAAATTTAATACTTCCACTGAGTGTGTGACACTCGCACCTAACATTTACACATTTTAGGTTGAGCCTAGGAGTGGCTGCAAGTGCTTGGAGGAGCTTAAGGGGTATGTATTCCTAGTTTAACCATGAGTTGGATTTGGAAGTTTGTGTAAATAAATCCAAAGTATTAACAGCATCAAACTAATATGCTAGAAACTTTGGGTTTGTACTTATTTAAGTAACTATGAGATTTTGTTTATTTTGTCAGCGAATGAATATAAAACTAGCGAACGGTATTTTATATTATTATAAGATTTTCTATGGCGGGTGATTATTGATTTATTATGGATAGAGGTTATAAGTGTGTCTTTTCTATTTAGGGAAATAAAATTGTAATCCAAAGCAGAGGCGTGACAGAAAGGCTCTCAATCGTATTACTACTTCACCATTCACTGCCAATATTGAACAAATAGAACCTCCTCGAAAATTTACTCCCCCAAGGTTCATCCTCTACGATGGCAAAGCTAATCCAGTGGGACACCTACATCATTACAATTAAGTAAAGTCTCTTTAGAGTTCCAATGATGCGCTCATGTGTAAAGTTTTCAAATCTAGCTTACGGAAAGTTGCCTTGCGATGGCTCAATAAGCTGCAACCAAGATCAATCAGCACCTGAACCTAGCTGGAGAAAGCCTTCGTGGTTCGTTTCTCGCCCAAAGCATGCAACCCTACTCTTTAGATACGCTAATGACTATACGAAAAAGAAAAAAAAAATGAAAGCTTAGGTAGTTATGCTAGGTGCTATTTCGAAGCCTACAACGAAATGGAAGGATGTTCTAATCAAATCATCATGATTTTCTTTAAGCTTAGCTTATCACAAATGACAAGCTTTGGTAGTCATTGACCAAACGACCTTCCGATAATCTGGTCGATCTAATGAACCACATCGAGAAGTATTCTAAAATTGATGATGAGATTAGGAGCGTAAAAAAAAAGCTCTAAAGAGAGAAAAAGAAAAGGTAGAAGCACATACTAGTGACTAGAGGTTGACTAATGAGCAAAGTAAAAAAGATGTGTTCAAAGCCATCTAAACAATCTTCAAAGTCCTGATCTTTAAGCTATTACTGAAAATCAAAGATGAGCCCTACTTTGTGTGGCCTTGCAAAATGAGTGACGACCCATCTGAAAGGGATTAGTCCTTAAATTATGCCTACCATAACGATAAGGGTCATCCCACAGGGGAATGTTGAGCATTCAAACACCATTTGAAGGAGCCGGTATATGCAAGTCACTTATATGAGTTCATTGACAGTCAAAAAATCGAAAAGGGATAAGCTGCTTGGTTCCATAGAGATGATAGGCCACATGAACGCAATGACCGATTTGCCTAGAGGGTCATCGACATGGAGCACCTCAACTACGATTCTCGAGATGAGGAAATTAGATCGCGTGTAGATTATATAAAAGTAGCCCATCTTAGTCAAGTATTGAATGAAGGGAGTTCGACGACTTGAGGTCGTAAAAGGAGCAGAACAGAGTTGGAGCAAGAGGTCACCTTTACAAATAACAACCTAGAAGGTGTTCAACAACCATATAATGATGCTTAAATGGTCACTCTAGACGTCGGTGACTGCAAAGTGCGCCGTATCTTTATTGATTAGGGTAGTTTAATAGAAATGATGTACTATGAGCTTTTTAATGAGCTCAGACTGTCAGAATCTTACCTTAGCTTAGCCCATTGCCCTATGATTGGGTTCAACTTAGTGCTAGTTTGGCCACTTGGAAGGGTTACGATTACTGTTCAAGTTGGGCTAGTGGAGTTGTAAATAAAGTTCTTGGTAGTGGATGTCTCTTCTTTATATAACGCTATAATGGGGCATCAGAGAAGACCAAATTATCTCTAAAAGGTGTTACTTGGTCGCTACCAGATCAAAGAATATTCCCAACGAGGTCGAGTCGGTGGTTGGATTAGAGCACACGATGACCTTAGAAGATGTCAGAAGAAAACTTATGAGAAGGTAATTGAAGAATTAGAGTCCATCCCTACCAATGAGTCTAATCCAGATAGATTCTTCTTGATTAGGAAAAACCTTCCCAACCATAAAAAACAAGAGCTGAGACCTCCTAAAGTGAAATTTAGAAGTATTCGCATGGACCTTGTACGAGATGCCAAGGATCAATTCTAAAGTCATATGCCATAGGCTCAGTGTACTACTGACCATGAAACCAGTCATCCAAAAAAAGAGACGGTCGTCTCCCACACACACAAAAGATGTAGTTAAAGAGGTCAGAAAACTACTCGAAACCAACGTAATCCAAGAGGTTAATTACTCGAAATGGCTCTCCAATACGTTGGCAGTAAAGAAAAAGAGTGGCGAATGGCAAATCTGTAACCAAACGACATGGCGAGGTGACAAGCATCATAGTAGAGAAACTTTTCTATCTAAGCATATAAAAGCCTAAGCATAGGGTGTGGACGACTTCCTCTGTGCTGAGTTAGATGGACCCAATCATTTAATACCTGAAGAATGATGTGTTACCTCTAGACAAAAAGAAAGCTATCAAGATCATGAATAAGACGCCAAGATTTTGATTATCTCCTAACCAATAGTTGTACAAAAAACTTTCAATGGCCATACTTGCTCTTCGTCCACCTCGATCGAGTATAAGACCTGTCAGAAGAATTACTCAAGGGTAGTTACATAACACATGCTAAGGGGCGATCTATAGCTGCTTGAGTAATGTCACAAGGCTACTAGTGGCCCCACATGCAAAAAGATTCCATTCGATATTCTACTAAATACGACAGGTGCTAAAGATTTGCTCCAATCCCTCACCAATCTGCTCAGGATATGACCTTCCTAACTACCACGTGGCCCTTTCACCCAATGGGGCCTAGACATAGTTGGACCCCTACCTATGGCCCCAAGGGTAGTGATGGCTTCTTTTAATAACAGACAATTTTCACAAAGTGGATTGAAGCTGAGCCACTCAGCACTATCAAAGACTTTGATACCAGGAGATTTATATAGAAGAGCATAGTCACCAAGTATAGAGTGCCATAGAGTTTGATTTTAGACAATGGAACACAATTTGATAGCAATGCATTTAGGGAGTTTTGTTTGGATCTTGAGATCCGCAACCACTATTCCATACCAGCATACCCTCAACGTAATAGTCAAGCTAAGGTCCCTAATAAGACCAAACTAAATGGCATCAAGAAATGCTTAGAGCAAGCTAGGGGGCAATGAGTAGAAGAATTGTTGACTGTATTTTAGGCTTACATTACTACTTTATGCCAATCAACTGGAGAGACTCCATTCTCATTAGTATACAGGACAGAGGCAATCATACTATGAGAGATTGGTATATCCACAATCTGGACCTTAGCCTTCTCATAGGAAAATAATGATACAGTACTTAAGGGAAATTTGGACCTACTTGATGAAAAGAAGGAACTCGATCAGATCCAGATGGTTGCTTACTAGCAATAATTGAAGAAGTCGCGAAGCAAACATGCCGAGATCTCGAGCTCAGAAATATGATATTGGCAACAAAGAACCTCGCTGATTGCAAACTTGGCTTGAATTGAGAAAGCCCTCACAAAGTCATTAAAGTGGTCAATAATGGGGCCTATCACCTGGAAAATATGGGGGGAAAGAAATTATGAGGCCATGGAATGTCACCAATTTGAGAATCTACTATCATTAAAAAGCCCAATGTAAATATTAAGTTATAAATGATGACTTCTATTCCTAAAAGACCCGTGTATATGTGATAAATGATTCTTTTCAAAGCGAACACCTAGCTTGAGGCCACGGTTCTGCTATCTAACTCACTCAAGTTGGCCATAGTCATACCTGGTGTAAGGCCACAGTTCGGCCACCTGACCCGCTCAAGTCGACCATAGGCATACCTGGTGCAAGGCCACGGTTCGACCACTTAACCTACTCAAGTTAGCTATAGCCATATCTTGCTTAAAGTCACGGCTCGGCCACCTGACCCCCTCAGGCTAGTTACAATCAATTTTGCTGCTATACCTAGCGCAAGACCACGGTTTGGCTACTTGACCTACTCAGGTCAGCCATAGCTATATATAACTTAAAGCCACGGTTCGGTCACCTTAACCTCCTCAAATTGGTTACAATCAATTTTGCTAGAAGTAACTCATCAAAAGTGGGAAGACTCTATTCTGTTAGCCCTTACACGAGTTTTTGACAAATCTATTTTACCAAGTACCCAACTAGGACTTGGCATGTCTTAGCTTTTGTCATATAACTCGATTTGCTTTGGACTTATGTCATCAAGTCAGCCTTACTTAAAGGAATGGAAGTGTTTTATTTTAGATTTATGTTATCAAATCAGCCTTACTTGGTCCACGAAGGCATACAAGTGTTTGAGTTTGAACTTATGTTATGTAGTCAACTTTACTTAGCCCACGAAGGTATGCAAGTGTTTAAGTTTGGATTTATGTTATCAAGTCAGCTTTACTTGGTCCATGAGGGCATGCAAGTGTTTTAGTTCAGATTTATATTATCAAGTTAGCTCTATTCGGATATTGTTCGAATTTAGTTATCAGAAAAAAAATTAATTACAAGTGTCGATGTTCGGATTACTTATGAGCAACCAGTTATTTCTCAAAACTCACAAACTAAAGTTCGTAATATAATGATGTTCAGGGAAATAAAAAGTACAAGGAAAAGAAAAAGTTTTTAATTAATAGAAGAGGGGCCAACACCCCTGAAGCTACAAAAAAATAAAGGCAAGCAAAAGCCCAAACTACACATTCTGATCTTGGCTAACCTCTTTAACTGCGCCCGAGTCATCAGTTGCCTTATTTGTAGATGGAAGGGTTTGATTAACATCTTGGGCAGGTTGGTTAGCCCTTTTACTTGTCTCTTCCTGGCCACCTCTGACCTAGACAGTTTGGCCAATGTCTCGAGCAGCGCCTTCCCCGACCATAGTATAAACAAGGTCTTCTTGTCTTTTTCATTATCTAGGGGGAGGAACTTCACCTCATGCTTTGGCCTTTCGATGGAGGTGTAGAGTTTGGAACCGGAGGGCTAGCTAGCCTTGTTAAAGGTGTCCACCCAACCATTACAATAGTAGGTGTTCACTGTGACGAACACCGGTTTCTGGTAATCATCACCAGCTACCTCATAGCCTTTCGCATAGGCATTTTTCCACTCTTCTTGGAGTTCACCTTAGCCTTAGTTGTCCTCTTGTTCACGATCTTAAACCCTTTCTACATCACAGTGAGATCGGCCTCCAGGAGTTTGTTCTTCTCAAGCTCGTCGTTTTTTTTTTTTTTTTTTGGTGCAGACCTCCTTTAGATTTTCTTTAGCTTTCTCAGTTCAGATGCGCTAAGTGTCTACTACCATTACAACGTTCTGGATGTTTCAGAGAAGCGCTCGAAACAATAATTAACATCCCTAAAGAACTTTGTGGCCTACAAGTAAGAAAAAAAGAAAGTCAAAATATAGACAAAAGTAAAGAAAAGCAACTTAAGAGGATATCCGAGCTTACCAGGAGAGAGTGTTGCACCGATTGGAAGAACCACAAGTGGTCGAGTAGGTTCATAATCTGTTCCTGATCATTGGAGAGCATCGAAGCATTGGCTATCAATATGTCAATGCCCTAGTTGGAGATGGTAGGGTCTCTAATCATGATTGGCCTGGCACTAATCATTGGGTTGATGATGAGATCTTTACCTCGTTTTGTGGTGGATTTGTCATCGAAGAGGATTGGATGGTTGTTGCTTAGAGCACCGCCAATCACGGTCGGTCGCTCCTTTATCAACACTCCACCACGAGCAGTCAGTGGTGAGGTGGAGGCGGGGGCGAGGGGCCTTTTGTTTCCTGCCAACCTCTTTTTTGCCCTTGTCACTTGGGCTCTTCTTCATCGCTGCGAGAAGGTTACTTGGTGGTATATTGTCGGAGCTGGAGGTTGGAGCGACAGCAACTCTTGCCATTTGGGGGACATTGTTCAAGAAGCCCTTAGAATCAACTAATTCGTTGATCTGATCTCCGTTGATGTTCGGTAGGAGTGCTGTGAAGCTGCGATTTGTGGGTTTGTAGCTGAGCAAGACCGGCACTATCCGAGTTAAGCCCTTCAATGGCCTTTCCCCTTTGTACGAAAAAATTTCAGAGATTTGGCTAAACTTGACGCTCCTTGGGTTGGCAAACCTCCTATTGAAATACCTATCTACACAGAAAGAGAACAAGGTCAGTTAGTGTTCGATTATAGAACAAATAAAATAAAAAGCTAAAATAAGAAGTAAACAATCACCTACGCCACCGGGTATCCTAAACGCTATTATGCTTATCTTTCCTTGGCAACCATTGCTAATCCCCGCCAACCAAGATATAGTCATCTAGCAAGTTTTTCCTCGAGTCAGAAAAGGCGTGCACGAGATTATCCTCCACCCGGCACTTTAGGTAATATCGGCCGTTCTTCGATAGGGTTACAACATAGCAGTGGAGAATTTCATGAGGACCTAGGTTGACCCTTAAGATCTTGTTGAGCTCTATCACTCCTACCAGAATCCTATACCCATTCGGAGCCAATTGCCCGGGGCAAATCTCGATTAAGGAAAGGAAGCACCGAATAAGGATCTGGAGCAAAAAGGTTACCCTATAATCCTCTGTGGCTACTAACGACCATCACATCCACTTTGGCTCCCTGTTTTTAGCTATGTTGAAATTGTTGATTCCAGGTAGGGCTAACTAAATAGAGTCGGGAATCTGGTGCTTAACCCTAAAGGCTTCTATACCTCCCGATTTCCTAAGAGCGTTCAAGAACTTCCCCATCCCAAGAAAAACGAAAACAAAAGATGAAGATGAAGGTTGACACTCACCCAGATGTGACTCGGTGATGGAGGTTCTGGTTGGACATGGGACAAGCTCGGATAAAGCAAAGCAAACGAAGGTTTGAGACATAAGATTTGTAGAAGCTTTAGAAACTCGAAGATGTGAAAAATTTTCACAAATGCAGACAGTGTGTATTTATAGAGAGAGAAGGTAAAGAAGCGGACGATGAAAGGGCAACATGCTATATTTATAACAAAACAAACCTTGCCATGCCTTGCACACTGTATGCCTGCATCAGCGACGCTTAGGCTGGGCTATTTATGGCCTATTGACGGCCTCTAACCATCATATTCTTAGTATGCATAGCTTATATTAATAATGCATGTCTATGTATAAAGCCAGATTTACATGGTATGCCGATCAGGTTAGGTGTTATCCGAGCATGCATATAAATACTCAGTGTCACTTTTAGCTTTTCTATGTGTGCTGACCATCTTACACGCACAAAAGCTGGGGGATAGTTGGAGGGGAAACTCAGGCATGCGGCAAGCATCCAAAGAGGGGACAAGATGGTGGTTAGGGGGCAGCTGCCTTTCGTGCCGCATTAATGAAGGGACACAAAAGGTATGCCCACATCCACTACCGCTTACGGTTCTGGTCACGTCTGTTCCGATTATATGGCGTAACTTTGACCATAGTCGCACTATTGCTCATGATGTTCGGATAGGACCATCTTTCGAGAAAGGATGACACATGCCAGAGAACCTATAAATGCATAAGGGATGAAAAAGAGAGGTAACGATATTCACCATATAAAAACTCTATCAAATTGCTTCCAAACTTTTTCTTCTACTATATGTATTCTGACTTGACCGTTGAAAGGGCATTCGGCCAAGCATCGCTTAGCCGATAGTTTTATTTCAGAATTTGGGCCACGAGTCGAGAAGCCCAAGACACTAGTGCCATCAGATCCTTGTCCCCACATCAATAGTACTTTTCCACTCGGTCGAACACGTCAACAGAGGACCTCATTAAATCTTTTAGACACTCCAATTATTATTATTATTATTATTATTATTATTCTTTTTCCTAATTAAGCAGTTGGTATCAGAGAGAGAGAGAGAAAAAAAAAAGAAAAGCTTAGACATGATAGAAAAAATAATGTTTCCATAATAAATGGGAATCAAAATTCAGTGGTCTCATTTTTTTTTTTTAATTCTAAGTAAACTCAACACCTCTATTTTTAAGGTGCGTTTGGGAAAAATGGGAGACTAACATCACACATGACATTGAGATTGTGAGTTATTTGATCAAAATTAGATGACTTATAACAAAAATAAGTTTAAAAATTTGATGCGTAAATTTTTAAATTTATTTTTGTTGTGAACCATTTAATTTAATTTGATGGCTTATAATCTCGATATCATGTGCCTCTCCGAATCTGCATTTGGAGTGATAAAAAGTTAGTAAAATTAAAAAAAAAACTTATAATTTCATAATTTGTGTAATGAGAGAAAACATAAAATTTTTAAAAAATTTTAAAATTTTTTGATAAAATTTAATGTTCCAAACGAAGCCTTAATTATAAAAATCGAGTCACTGCACTCCTGCTGCAATGTGAGTACTTTCAACCACATCAATTTGTCCAAAGATGGAAGAAATTTCTCAAGGTCAAAGTTGCATCTAAGTGGTTATGAATCTTCTTAATTAATAGAACTCTTAGGTTTTGCTCGACATCCGCTAACTACTTAATTTTTTATTTTTTTAAAATAGATTAAAATTAACATCTTATATTTTTAATTTTTTAAACCATCAAAAATAAATATGTCAAATTAAAATAAAGTTAAAAGGCTAATTATTAAAATGCTAGTCTTTTTCTTTCTAAACATAAAAAAAAATTATTTTTTAGGAGCTAGCGTAATCAGCTAAAATAATAATAATAATAATAATAACCAACGCCTCTTTTTTTTTTAATCCCAAACTAAAAGCATTATTAAGACCTTTGAATGCCTAACGCAACTCCGCCTTTGATATTGATTCAATATTTAAACTAGTGCTACTGATGATCAAACAATAAAATAAATAAATAAATAAATAAATAAAAGTTGGTATAAAAGTAATATATAATAAAATTTGATTAAAAAATAAAAAATTGATAAAATTTAAAAACTGTTAAGTATTTTTTTGAATATTCAAGCACCCAAAGTATTACATACTTCTTTTAGAAGTTCACATCCGCAAGAGTGCCATTTTTCTTTTTCAGACACTAACGAGATTGGATATCACATACATATTCACTAAACTCATTTGATTAATAAATGGTAAAATATCATTTCTGATTCCATGAGTGTATCAAGCCAAACAAACATGATCTAAAATTTTGATTGAAAAAAGTTAAAAAAATTGATAAAAATAAATAAATAAATAAAATAAAAATTGATATAAAAAGTAATATGTGATGAAATTTGGTTGAAAAAAGTTAAAAATAATAAAATTTATATTTTTTTATTATTTTCTTTGAAGATTCAAACACCTTCAAAATATGTACTTTTCTAGGAGTTTACATCCGCAAGAGCGCGATTTTTTTTTCCGTTCAGTGCATGCCAATGAGATTCGATATCTCACGTTCGCTAAACTCATTAGACATGTGGAATAGATTGATAATTGATAAAATACCATTTCTTATCATTAGAGCGTATCAAGCCGAACAAATATGATCTAAAAATTTAAGTGGTGCTTAAAGTTTACAAGATGTAATAGCCAAAATATTAAGGCATTTTTTAGTATGTGCCTCGGGCACTCATTAAAAAATAATAAAAATATGTTACACACTTCTTATATTAAAGGGAACTGTGGTAAAAATGAGCGGTCACGATTTGATTTTATTTAATCTGATAATTTTAATTTAATTTTGTTAAATTTAATTTCAAAATATAAAAATAAATTAAAAATTTAATTAGATCACAATTAATATAAAATATAAAAAAATATTTTTTTATTTAAATACAATTAAAAAAATCATTAATTTTACACTACAATTCTTATCGTGAATTTTTTAATTGTGACAATACCCACGTCCTCCTTTTTTTTTCTTAATTAAAAAAAAAAAGACACAGTTCGAGCTGGCTAAAAAAAGTCACGAAGATCGATGACTTTGATTGATTCAAAGGCATGTGCAAGTAGTGTGGATCAGAGACCTAATGCGTTTCATGAACCAATTTACAAGATTCAGATTGGGACTCCGAGAAAACTTACGCCGCGTAAGAGTCTTATCGAATTAACATTCCTCCACTACACCAATAGTGCGGATTTGGGTCCCCACCATTAATGCATACAATTTCATCTGACTTTTTAGCACCTCTGTACCAATTATAAAGACGGGCACATGGGCTTCCTACAACCTAACAGTCCCGTAAAAGATCAAAATGATTGAATGCGTCGGGACAGAGAAATGCTTTTCTGGGTAATTTGTTTTTCTTTTTTCCTTTTTTTTTTTTAAGTGTGCTGAAGATAACATAAGAATGATAATTAGAGAGTATTTAGAACGTTGAAAAATAATAAAAAATATAATTTACGTAATTTTTAGTGTTTGATATTTAATTATTAAATTACATTTTTTAAAAATGAATAGTACAACATTTTGATTTGTGTGTTAAAATGTTACAGAGAGAAACTGTTCGAACAGAATTTTAGGTTCGTTCTACTAGATTTATGTCAGATTTTTAAAAATTATTGAAAAATTTTTCGAATTTGTAAAAAAAATTGTTAGAATTTGTAGAATTATTATTGAAGTTTGTAAAAATTTGTTGGATATGTAGATATATATAAATTTATAGAAATTTTACGAAGTACGACATTGATAAAATGTATTAGAGAATTAAAGAAATTTTCATAAATTTTCAGAGATTTTTTGACATTTTCCAACTTTTTTAATATGCCAAACAAATTCTTATAGACGTAATAATGTTTTTTTTTTTTTTAACAAAAATTTTTAATTGCATATTGTTAAGTTTTAAGTCGACAAATTTCGTGATTAAATTGAATTTTGATTTCTTGGCTAATATTAGAGAATTTAATTTCTAAAATTAAATAAATTTTGAATTACATTTGATCTTACTTTATTGAGTTACAATTCTAATAGAATTTAAATAATTTATTTATTTATTTGAAAGTTCTCTTTGTAGAAGAGTCTAGTTGTTGTGCAAAGACAATTTTTTATGCAGTTGGAAATTTTCGTAATCTAATTTGAAGTATTGTACATCATGTTAAAACGTCTTAAATCTAGGCTTGAAAAGTTATCTAAACCTATCAGAACATACAAAGCAATGAGTCACAAACATTAAAGTGGGGAAAACTGTGGCTTGTTTGCAAGCCGACCATCTACACGAGTTCGAAAAACATATCAAGTTTTGTTTGAACGCTGTGCAATTTGTACCTTGTTGGCCAACGGAAAAAACAAAGCCCATGCAAAATAAAGAGTTGTGATTCTTGAAGTTCGCTGGAAGCTCGATAGCAAATAAATAAATAAACAAGCAAATTGTTTTTTAATTCTGTCCATAGTGCGAAATATTCAAATTTCTGCTCAAGGTTAAATTTTGTTTTCGTAGTCATATTTTAGATTGGATGCATATCGCTCTATTTAAAGACCCAATCTTTAAAGACATTATTTTAGATACATTATGCGTCAAAGCAAGCTCTTTTAACAATTTTGTCAAAAGAGTATTCCTTTGAATGGGGTTGATAATTCAAAAACTTGAAAGTAAGGTGCTATTTGGTTTGTATAATTGTATTTTTATTTTTCGTTTTTTATTTTAGTTTTTATTTTATATATTTTATATTTTGAAAATCTCAAAATAAGAAAAAACAAAAAAAAAATTTGTTTTGACATTTTTTTATTTTCCGTATTTTTAAATTTTCCTTATTTAGAGTTGAAAACACTCAAAATAATTTTTTACTATTTTGCATTTCATTTGTAAACTCATTTTCTATTTTTTAAAGCAGATTTTGAAAACGCTAAGGTGTCATTTGGTTTATTTTTCTACGTTTTGTTTTTTATTTTTTGTTTTCAACTCATTTTTTATTTTATACTTTTCGAAATTAGGAAAACAGTTCAAAACTCATTAGTTTACTTGTATTTTTAAAATTTATTTTTAAAAATAGAAAATCGATTAACACATGAAATGAAAAAGGATAAAAAAATAGTTTTGAAAGTTTTTAATAAAAAATAACAAAAATTTCAAAACAAGAAAAGTAGAGTATTTTATGCTTTTTTGTTTTGAGATTTTTAATACATAAAACAAAAACAAAAAACAGAGAATAGAGAAGTAAACCAAATGCCATATAAGTGACAAAATATGTTTTAAACTGTTTTCCTTACTTTCAAAATTACAAAATGAAAAAATGAATTCAAAATAGATATATCAAATGGTATCTTAATTTTTCAGTTGATCTAGTAAATTAAGAATTTAAGCAAGTGCTCTATGAAAACATCGTGAATTTTATTATGAAATTTTTTTGCATGGTTTAAACTTAGGCTGTATTTGAAGTCTCAAAAAAGTTTAAAAATTTTCAAAAAGTTTTAAAAGTTTCGTTTGTTTCAAACTCCAAAAAATTTCAAAAAATTATTAAAATCTCTTGAAATGAATTAAAATGGTACGTTCCTACTAATTTTGGCAGATTTTTTAAAAGTTGATCTGATATTTGTATAAAAAAATTTCACAAAACTCTAAAAATTTTTAAAATTTTCCATTAGAATTTTGCTATATGTCATTTTATATAATTTTTAACAATTTTATATCAAATCAAATACAAATACCTACTTATCATTTCAAAATAATTTTTTTTATTCCAAACACCAAAAAAAATTTTCACTTTCAATTTTTTTTTTTTAAGGCTACAAACGCAGCCTCCTAAGTTTGATTGATTCTCAATCTCGAATTCCAGATTTTTCTCCGTTCATACTAATTCGATACAGATTTCCTCGTTAACAAATCTTTTACGTACGTTGTTGTTTTCCTCGATTTTTTCATTCTGTGTGCTGTTTAGCTGATTATTTGGGATCACTGACAAGAAATTTCATGCAGCACCATCTTCCAGGACAATTATGTATGTTGTCATATGTGTTATATATATATATATATGGGTTTACCATTTGGCATGCCTTGAATGAATGCAAGACCAGAGGCGCGATCAACGGACAAGGGACTCATTCAGAATTAATTAGTACTAATTAAACAATATTGAGGCTTAGTTCCGTTAAGAAAAATTAATTTTTGATTTTTATAATATTTTTCCTATATAATTTTTTTTTAAAATTTAATTTTTAAGAAGTTTTATCTTTTAAATGCCGCATTCGTTAAACAAAATAAAAAAATATTACGCCTGTCAAGACAAAGAGCCCGTTTAGAGGATCAAAAATTAGCAAAAAAAAGTAAAATTTTAGGTTATTTTTTGTGTGTTTTTTAGTTACATTTTTTGTGTGTTTGGAAGAATAAAGTGTAATTTTTAGTATTTTTTTATAATTTTTAGGTATTTGGTAAACTTTTTACTATAGCAAAATAAAAAAAGTGATAACTTTTTGTGTGTTTGATAAGTTTTTTTTACTGTAATAGAGTAAAAAAGTGACAATTTTTGTGTGTTTGGTAAAATTTTTTGTTTTATTTTTTTATTGTAACAAACTAAAAAAGTAAAAAAATTATGATTTTACCAAACGTACCAAAAATTATAAAAACTTTTGGTACTTTTTTACTAGTTTTTGAGCCTCCAAACAAGCCCAAAAGTTATCTGTTTAAATAAAAAACAACAATAAAGTTAGTTTTTTATTTTTCTAAATTTCATTTAAACGAACATAAATCTTTTATTTTTTTTATACAAATACAATTAATACATATAAAAATTATAATTTTTGAAAAAAGTTTAATTTTAACTAAAAAAATCATATACGACGGGAAAAAGTTTGAAAAGGAAAACAAAATACATTTTTTTTTTAAGCCAAACGAAGCGTGAGTTATTGTCTGTTGGTGTGGTTGTGGGAACTTCAGGCTCCGGTCAATTGAGAGTGTTTGGTCCGAGTCTTTAGCGAAAAAACAAAAGAAAAAGATCTCACAAGAAGCGATAAAACCACTTGACTTTTTCGGGTCATCATCATTTAAAAAGTGCCGACATTTGCTGTTGTACGCAACTCAAACACTATTGGAAAAAAATGAATTTATTGATATTATTTAACAAATTTTTTTGGTAATTAATTATTTAACAATTTTAACCATTTTAGAATGACTTGGATTGAATATTTTCTCTAATAAGTCTGCGGAACCAAGAGGCAATCCGATCGCTGGGTCAAATCTTCCCTCATAACACTTTTACCATTTGATTCTGTGACCATTAACTCTGATATCACTTACTGAATCAAGAATAACCAACCAACTCATCTGAAAATCAATTGGGACGTAGGAAAGTAATTTTTTTTTTTTTTTTTTCACAACACTCAAATATCTTGCCACGCGATCTTGCTTACGGAGCGATTATATTTATGTGCATCTAGAACCACGCCATAGGATGTCGATTGGGCAGATATAGGACAGGTATGATCTTTTCTGTCTTCGTTTAGCAATATCTTTACTTGTTCCCATTCTCATCCCCATTTTGGGGAAAAGAATCTTCTCTATACCCATTCCCACCCCGTCCCCATTTACCCGTTAAGTATACTAACTATTACAAATTATTTATTATATGTATAAAATAAATATTTAAAATTATTATAAATATTATATATATTAAATAAAAATATATATTACATATATATATTTAATATATATATGTAAATATTTGGCTTTGACTGGTGCAATTAATCAAAGAGGAAGATGCCTTTATTTATAACCTCACAAGGTACGGGGCGGGGTGGGGACTATCGTACCTGTCACCGTATCCGCATAGGTAACATTTCAAACCTTCATACCCGTCCCTGTCCCTGCTATTGACATCCCCATACCCTTTTCGAACGAGACGGGTGAAATAAGTACCCATCGAGTATGGGTATATTTGACATCCCTACCATGCCACGCCCAAGCGTAACACATTATGCTGGTTTTTAGTGTATAATTAATTTTTTTTGCCAGGGAAAAAAAATCCTAGCATAGAGCTGTAACATGAGGGTCAAATTAAGTGATAGGAATTTGTGTAATCGTATCACTAAAATATTGTTCCCAGCTAATTAACGTCCACTTTCAAAGAATACTGCACATTTCTTAGTGCATTGTATGGGTCGTAAAACACTGCTTTTCCCCAACCCTAGTTGTGCCAACTTAATTTCTTCACAATTCGATCAAACGGTTGGCGTGTCAATGATAAAAAAAATTTGGCACCAAAGTCTAATTTCGTTCGCCAACAAAATCTTGTGCCTAACATTTTGTTTCCACCGTTGGCTCCGCTACTCGTTAATTCGGAGTCTGCTTTGTAGACTTTCGGGTTCATTTAATTTGGACAATTCTTTCTAGAGAACCATCGTGAGGGGCTTTTATTCTTGGGTTTGTATTTTTGGAAATTTCTTTGCCCCTTCCAACCTTGAAATGAATATTCAACATTGCATACATTTCAGTTTATATAGGGAGTATTTAAAGTGACAAAAAATGAGATAAAGTGAAATAATTTGAGATAATTTATAAATTCGTTATTCGTACAGTGAAATAAAAAGTGAATAATTTTTAAAACTTTTTAACATTTTTCATTTTAGTAAACGTAACTATATTTATGTCAAACATATGTACAAAGAACCATAGTTGATTGTTATGAGTATGTGTTAACATTAATTTTTTGCAACTAGGGCATATTAAATTATTCTGTTTGTAGATGAACAACTCAAAATCCCTATCAATCTTTTCATATATATATATATATATATATATCAAAACAAAAATGTAATGATCAAAATTAAACACTGGATTGCATGTGGGGTCACATTACTCTCAAATTTTGTCTCCGGGAACATTCGCTTGTAGATGCTCATATTGTGAGAAAATTAGCATATAATTCCACTAATGATGTGTCAGGGTCGAGTCAATTATAGAAACATATAATATTTATGTACTCGTCTACGGAATTGCGGCCTCCACAAAAAAAAAAAAAAGATAATTTTTAGTAATTAAAATTAATTTTTGCTTCGTTTGGTGAAAATTTAAAATTTTTAAAAATTTTTAAGAACTTCTAGAAAATTTTAATTATTGGTAAAAATTAGATGAATTTTCAGCAATTTTAAGGAATGTTTAATTATTTGGGGGAGTTTGGATGCATTGTTTTTTGATAATTTTTATTAATTTTTAATCAAAAGGTACTAGTTGTAATTTTTGGTATGTTAGATGAAACAAGTTGTAATTTTTAGCAACTTTTTGTAACTCTTGGATATTTAATAGAATTTTTGTCAATATTTAATAATTTCTAGCAACTTATGAGTGTTTGGTAAAATTTTTGACAATTTTTTATAATTTTTAATAATTTTTATTTGTTTGGTAACACTTTTACTAATTTTTGAGCGGAGCAAACTACTGTAATAGAGTAAAAAAATAACAAACGTTGAGATTTTATCAAATATTTATTTTGTAATTTTTGATAAATTTATACATATTTTTGTGCTACCAAGCCGCGCCGTAGTAAAAAAGTTTGGAGGAATTAACTTTTAAACTTTCGATGATAGATTCGTAAGTACTCCACATACCGAGAATTTTCTGTTTCGTGCGCGCTATAAATATACCCCTCTCAACCACATTGCCAATCCACAGCCTTTGTAACTCTAAACTTCTATCTACATACACATTCCTATTCCTCCAAGATGGGATCCCTCAGTTTAAAAAAGAACGTATTGGTAATGATTCTGGCCGGAATCATCGCCGGAGTCCTGCCGGAAATTGCCATGGGCCAGAACTGTGGCTGTGCTGCAGGAGTGTGCTGCAGCAAATTTGGCTATTGTGGCACCGGCAATGACTATTGCGGTGAAGGCTGCCAATCAGGGCCTTGCACCGGTTCTGGTTCCGGTTCCAACGGTGGCTCAGTTTCTGACATCGTCACACAAGCTTTCTTTGATGGCATAATCAATCAAGCTCCGGCTAACTGTGCCGGGAAGAATTTCTACAAACGCGATGCGTTTCTTAGCGCGGTTGGTTCCTTCTCTGGATTTGGAACAACTGGCTCAACTGATGATTCCAAGCGGGAAATTGCAGCTTTCTTTGCCCATGCCACGCATGAAACTGGACGTAAGACTTCAAAGATTATACATCGATATATATATATATATATATATGTTAACTTTCACATCCCACGTCGCTATCGCTAGAAGTTCTATTCTTCTTAAAAAAATTAGATACACTCACTTCATAATTACTGTTTATCGTGGTTTTAGTTTAAGTTCTACCTATGATTACAACAAAATATCAAAGTTATATTCGTGATCTTTAAGCATATAATTTGTCCTTCACACAAAAGGTCTATTAATTTTCATGTTATCTCATATAACTTGCACAGAGAGATTTTATTTTTCTTATAAATCCTGAACACTCTCTGCTCAAAATTATGACTTTAGGGTTGAATTTTACCCATTATTCTAATAATATTTATGTACATATGAGGGCAAGGCTTACTAATTAATGTGTTAAAAGTTAATTTGTGAGGTGAGATTTTTTCTTGCGTTACCTAGCACAGTGCCTTTCACTCGATGTGAAAAACTCAAAACAAAATCATCATTTTTTTGGACCAGAATAAAGATGCTAAAAAGTATTTTGTTTGGTACAGATTTTTGCTATATCGAAGAGATAAATGGAGCATCCCAAGACTACTGCGACGAAGAAAAGACTCAGTACCCATGTGCAGCGGGTAAGAAATATTTCGGGAGAGGACCTCTTCAGCTGACATGGAACTACAACTATGGAGCTTGCGGACAAAGCGTGGGGTTTGATGGATTAAACAATCCAGACATCGTGGCAAGTGACGTAGTGGTGTCCTTCAAGGCCGCGTTGTGGTTTTGGATGACAAATGTTCACAACATCATAACTTCTGGGCAAGGGTTCGGAGCAACGACTCGAGCCATCAATGGTGCCGTGGAATGCGACGGCAAAAAGCCTGATCTTGTTGCTGCACGCGCCAAGTACTACACCGACTATTGCAGCCAGCTCGGTGTCGCCCCTGGTGATAATCTCACCTGCTAGGAAGCAAAATCTTCTTCCGTATACCTTACCTTCCAACACTTTCTCTCGATACATGCAAGGAAGAAAATAAATAGTACGTAGTACCATGAAGAAGAAAGACTACGTACCTTATGTCTTTCTTTGAATATGTTTAATTGTATTAATTTTTCCTACAATAATGCCACTAGCTAGTGTGGAATTAATAATAAAGAGAGTTTGGTGTCGAAGGGATATTACTCAAATGTATTGGGAAAGAGGGGAGAATAACATCACACATGATACGAAGGTTACAAATTGTTCGATTAAAATTAAATGATTCATAACAAAAATAAGTTTAAAAATTTTATGCGTAAATTTTTAAATTTATTTTTATGTAAATCATCAAATTTTAATTTGATAACCATTTAATTTTAATTTGAGGGCCCATAATCTTGATGTCATGTGCCTCTCCGAATCTGTGTTTAGAGTAATAAAAAGTTAGTAAAATTTAAAAAAAAATTATTATTTCGTAATTCGTGCAACGTGAGAAGAATTAAAATTTCTTGATAAAACTTAATGTCCCAAACGAAGCTTTTAATTATAAAAATCGAGTCACTGCACTCCTGCTGCAATGTGCAATTAGTCCACAGATGTAAGAAATTTCTCAAAGTCAAAGTTGCATCTAATTGGTTATGAATCTTCTTAATAGAACTCTTAAGTTTTGTTTGACATCCGCTAACTACTTAAATTTTTTTTAAATAGATTAAAATTAACATCTTATATTTTTAATTTTTTAAACCATTAAAAATAAATATGTCAAATTAACATTAAGTTAAAAGGCTAATTATTAAAAGATTAGTTTTTTTTTTCTTTCCAAACATAAATATATATATATATATATACTTTTTAGGAGCTAGAGTAATCAGCTAAAAAAAAAATAATAATAATAACGAAAACCTCTTTTTTTTTTAATATCCCAAACTAAGCATTATTAAGAGCTCGACAATATAACTATTGTGCAGGAAATCAAACCCGCCTTTGATATTGATTCAATATTTAAACTATTGCTACTGATGATCAAACAATAAAAAGTCCCTCACAAGCAGCCTTTGTTAAAGGAAGGTCAATCTTGGATCAAATTCTTTTTATGCAAGAGTTGGTAAGGAATTATCATAGAAACAACTTGTCTCCCAGAAGTGCCTTAAAAATTGATTTGATGAAAACTTTTGACTCAGTCTCATGGGATCTCCTTCTGGACATTTTACAAGCCCTTGGGTTGCCAGGTAGATTCATTGATTGGATTACGGCTTGCATTACCTCTCCTCAGTATTCAATCTCCTTAAATGGTGTGTTAGAAGGCTATTTCTCAGGAGGCAAGGGACTTCGCCAAGGTGATCCATTATCTCCATATCTCTTTCTCCTTGCCATGGAATTTTTTTCAAGGCTCTTTAATAAGATGGTGGTGGGAAGTGACTTTGTCTATCATCCAAAATGCTCCAGTCCATCTATTTCCTACATATGCTTTGCTGCTGACTTATTATTTGTTCTATGTACTCCTACTAAAGGCTCTTTCCAACTCATTCACAAGGTGTTTCAGGAATTCCTTAAATATTCTAGACTTCAGCCGAATGGTAGCAAAAGCAAGGTTTATATGACAAGCTAGCCTTAGCATGAAAAGGTACAGTTATACTCACTTCTTGGCTTCAAGTTAGGAGACCTCCCTGTTAAGTATTTGGGTGTTCCTCTAATCTCTACCAAGCTCACTTACGACAACTGCAAGGAGCTTATTGATAAGGTGACTAGTAAAGTAAAAAGCTGGTCCTCCAAGTGCTTATCATATGTAAGTAGACTGGTGCTCATAAAGTCTATTTTGTTTAGCATTCAAATCTACTGGAGTATTCACTTTATCCTGCCCAAAAGAGTTAGTGAAGCAATTGAAAGTATTCTAAGAAGATTTTTACAGTCTGAAGCTGAATTGAACAAATGGGGTTGCAAAGTTGCTTGGAATGAAGTATGTAAGCCAAAAAAGGAAGGAGGTCTCGGGTTGTGTAGGATTGATGAATGGAACAAGGCTTCAATGATGAGGCACATATGGGCCCTTTGTTTGGATAGTACTTCACTTTGGGTGAAATGGTGCAAAACCAATTTGCTCAAAGGCAAGTGTTTCTGGGAAGTAAAAGTCCCATCGGATTGTTCTTGGACATGGCATAAACTACTCAAGTTAAGGGAAGTTGCAAGTTGCATGTCTAAATATAAAGTGGGACGAGGAGACTCCATTTCTTTGTGGTTCTCTAATTGGCATCCCCTTGGGCCACTAATCCCCAAATTTGGACCAAGGATTGCTTATGATGCTGGGCCGCCGAAGAATGCAAAAGTTTCACAAGTTATTTGCAATGGGGAGTGAAAATGGCCTTACCCGTGTACATGGGAGCTTAAAGAGATTATTGTTGAGAATCCTCTTTCTTATTTGCCAAGCCCACAAGCAATGGATGAATTCAAATGGACTGTCTCCAAGAATGAAATTTACAAGGCAGCTCCCACTTGGAATGCGATTTAGGAAAGAGCACCAAAGGTACCATGGTCTCATTTAATATGGTTTTCTAATTGTATTCCCAAACATGGATTTATTTTATGGCCTGCAATTAAGGAGAGATTGAATACTAAAGATATAATACGGGCTTGGGGATTAAATTTGGACCTAGCATGTATCTTATGTGGTCAAACCACGGAGACTATGGATCACCTATTCTTTCAATGCCCCTTTGCAAGTGAAGTAAGAGCAATTGTGCTTAATAAATGCCTCATCCTCAAAGCTAATTAAACTTGGAAGCATGAAGTTTCTTAGGTGGTTGGTAAATTTAGTGGGAAAAGCTTTGCTAGCAAGCTACATAGAATAGCTTGGGCTGTTTTTGTTTACAACATTTGGATGGAAAGGAATGCAAGACTACTTAAAGGGCTCTTATCTCCAGTTGCAGCCGTCATTCAAAGAATTACTTATGTAATTAGAGTCAAGCTCTCTAGGCTTTCTGTAATTGTTGAAACTGAAGAGAATATCTCATTATGTACTAATTGGGGGTTCTCATTGTAATTAATACTTTTGTTATACGAGGGTATGCCCCTAAGATCATGTACATATTTTCCTCATTAATCCAAAATATTCTTAATTACCCAAAAAAAATAATAAATAAATAAATAAAAGTTGGGATAAGAGCGATATATGATAAAAGTTAATTAAAAAATAAAAAAAAATAAAATTTAAAACTGTTAAATATTTTTTTGAATATTCAAGCACCGTTAAAGTATTGCATACTTCTTTTAGAAGTTCACATCCACAAGAGTGCCAATTTTTTTTCAGACACCAATGAGATTCAATATCACATACATATTCACTAGGGTAAATTACACCTAGACCCCCTCAACATTAGGGTAATTACACCTAGTACTCCTCAACATTTGAAATTGACAAATATCCCCTTATTTTGAAATGTTGTAAACATTCGACCCTTTCGTTAATTTCACTCGCCGATCCCTCATCGCCGGCGCCGCAACCCAACCTCCCTCGTGCGTCGAAGCGTCTAATCCAGTGCAACGCTTCCATGGCATCGTTGTACGTTGCCGGAAAATAGTGTTTCGGCGCGAGACGGTACTCGACGGAGACGATCATGGCCCTAACTTGGACAACCATCTCAACATAGAACATGTGGAAAATTGACGAGGTTGTATTGCAGATGACGAACCCACCTCCATGGAAGTCGATGAGTGGCAGCTTCGGGTTGGCGGCGGCGAAGGAGAAAGAATCTGTTGGCTGTGTTTCTCCCCCATCTCTCTCTCTCTTTCTCTCTGTTTCTATATATATATATGTGTGTGTGTGTGTGTGTGTGTGTGTGTGTGTGTGGAAAATCCTTAGTTTCTAACACCAAATTGATAGTACGGATGCCTTCGAAATTAGCCTAATCGAAGTTGTATTGAAGGAATTGAAGTCAAAACCAACGAGGGAGGTGGGCGGTGGCTTTGTCGGGGAGTTTGGTGGTTCTTTCGCGAGTGGCGTATATATATATATATATATATATATATATAATGTGTATATATGTTTTACAGTAGAGAGAGAAAGGTGTTTTTGTGTGATTAGTTAATTAAATTCAGGGTAAATCTATCCATTCAATAAAATTTTAACGGTGTTAGTGTTTAAACTAACGGAATGGGTTCGGATGTTAATAACATTTCAAAATAATGGGGTATTTGTCAATTTCAAATGTTGAAGGGTGCTATGTGTAATTAGCCTACGTTGAGAGGGTTTAGGTGTAATTTACCCTGTTCATTATACTCATTTGGGCCCTATTTGGCCTACAAAACTTTACCAAAACTTACCAAATTTTAACTACTTTTTGTACTTTCTTCTAATTAAATTTTAATACCTATCACCTTTATATCACATCTTTCCATTTTTATTATACTTTTTGGCCAAAAAATGACAAACCAAACGGGCCCTTGATTAATAAATGGTAAAATATCATTTCCTATCCCATGAGTGTATCAGGCCAAACAAACATGATCTAAAAATTTGATTGAAAAAGTTAAAATAATTGATAAAAATAAATAAATAAATAAAAATTGAGATAAAAAATAATATGTGACAAAATTTGATTGAAAAAAATTAAAAATGATAAAAATTAGGTTTTTTTATTATTTTTTTAAAGATTCAAACAACTTCAAAATACATACATAGGCATTGTTTGGTGTGCCAAAAAATAAAATAAAACTCAAACAACCTCTTAAAATTACTAAAATTCTCTATTACACTTTTACACATTCTTATATTTACTAATTTAAAAAAAGTTTAATATTTTACTAAAAAAATATAAAAACTCGGAAGGAGGTTAACCGAGTGCGAATTTTTTTTTTATTATAATCATGTTCTTCGAATCAAAAGCTTTTGAATGAGTACGGCCTTAGCCCACGAAACTGTTCGAATGATTTGCTTCATTCTGTTTCCACGTTTAAATGTTTTCAACCATTTACAGCCCAGTAGACGAGGAAATGGTCGTAGAACTCGTTGAAGTTCTCCTGTGGGGTTGCTGTTAGAGACTCTCTGCCCAAGTATTTGAATTCCAAAACAAAGGAATACTTTACTCATCAGACTCCTCAAGACTCGGCCAACTGAAGCAAAATCCTCCTACAATCAAGGAGCTCTTTGTTAGCTTTATTTTCAAAATATTGTTGTAACTTCTTCCTATAATCTCTCAAATATATACTACATTGATGTATATAAATATTCTCTCTAAGGAAATGAAAAAGTGTGCAATTCTTTACTCTCTTAATTTCAATTAGTAATTGTCTTGTTATGGTATCTGAGCCTATAGCTCCCACGAGCATCTCATCTATGGCCGACAACAAAAACCCACCACAACCAATCGCCAATGCTCAACCTGTTGTTCTTCATGCCAATCATATTGCACCTCAACTAGTTGTTATCAATGCAGTAGCTCAACTACCAGTTAAGCTCTCACCAAACAATTATCCCTCCTGGCGTGCACAATTTCACTCTCTGTTAATTGGATATGATCTTCTCGGATTTCTTGATGGTTCCAAGCCGAGTCCACCTGCAACAACTACAGAAAATAATGTTACAATGCCAAATCCAAACTTTGTCACCTGGCAACGTTAAGATCAGCTCTTACTCCATGCGATTCTTGCATCCTTGTCAGACATTGTTATGCCTCTTCTTGCCTCAGCCGCCACATCTCGTGATGCCTGGACCCGTGTCGCTAGACTTTATGCGAGCAAAACTAGATCAAGAATCATGCATCTCAAAGAACGCCTCCACTTCATGACTAAAGGGTCAAAGACGGTATCTGAATATCTTCAAGCCATAAAATGTATTTCTAACGAGCTTTCTTTGATTAATGCTCCATTTGCAGATGATGATCTGATCATTTACTGCCTAAATGGCCTTGGTTCTGATTTTAAAGAGATTACTGTTGCTGTTCGTGCCAGAGAAAATCCCATATCCTTTGAAGAGCTTCATGACAAGCTCGTTGAACAGGAAGTAGCACTCAAACGTGATGAAACCAGATTTGAATCATCGCCTATTACAGCTAATTTCACCCGAAGTGGGAGCGGTAACAACACCAGACCTCAGAATTTGAATTTCAGAAGCCATCACCACCCCCGTGGCCAGCCCAATTTCACTAACCATGGATCCCAACAAAATCAAAACCGCAATTACAACAACAACCGAAGCAACTCTTCACCAATTATTTGTCAAATCTATGACAAACGTGGCCACTCAACTAGAACTTGCCATGTTCTCAAGGCTAAGATGTCCACTCAGCCGATGGTTAATCATACATCCATGGAAAAACCTTCTTCTAGCTGGCTTCTTGATTCCGGAGCAAGTCCTCATGTGACAAATGATCTCAACAACTTATCTCTCCACTAAGGTTACGAAGGCAGTGATGATGTTCTCATTGGAGATGGCTCTGGACTAAACATTACTCATACCGGTTCCTCTCAGCTTTCTCATAACTCCCAAAAATTTTCATTATCAAATGTTCTTTGTGTTCCTGCCATTCAAAAGAATTTAATTTCTGTTTCCAAATTTTGCAAAACCAATAACACATCTATTGAATTCTTTCCATCTTCTTTTATTGTTAAGGATCTCAAGACGGGGCCACGTCTTCTTCAAGGCCCGAATAAGAAAGGAGTTTATGAATGGCCAAGGCATGGATAATCTGCTTCTTCACAACTGTGTGTGTTGATCGGGATTAAAACAAATCTTCAACATTGGCACAATCGTCTCGGCCATCCTTCATCCAAAATTCTGCATCATCTAGTCCAGTCGCATCATTTACCTTTGTCTTCCAGTATGTCATTTGATTTTCACTGTGACTTATGTTCTTGTAATAAAAGCCATAAGCTACCTTTTGGCACGTCATCGTTGAGTAGTTGTGGTCCACTAGATCTTGTTTATTCCGATGTATGGGGTCCTACACCTATTTCTTCAATAAATGATTTCAAATATTATGTTATTTTTGTTGATCATTTCACAAAGCATACATGGTTATATCCTATTCGGCTCAAATCCGATGTCCCGAACATTTTTGTTAATTTCAAGACACTGGTTGAAAGATTTTTTGATGTTAAGCTTGTCACTTTATATTCTGATATGGGTGGTGAGTATCATAAACTCAAAGATTTTCTTTCTTCCCATGGTGTCCAACATCTCACCACACCACCTCATACACCCCAACATAATGGGTCTGCTGAATGACGACACCGCCATATTGTCGAAACTAGCCTGACTCTTTTACATCAAGCTTCCGTTCCACTCTCCTATTGGCCTTTTGCGTTCTAAATTGCATCCTATCTCAGAAATCGAATGCCAACTCCCATTCTAAACCTTAAATCTCCATTTGAAACCTTATTTCATTCACTCCCTAATTACTCCAAGCTCAAAACATTTGGCTGTCTTTGTTATCCCTAGCTTCGTCCTTATACCAAACATAAACTTCAACCCTGGTCAACTCCTTGTGTTTTTCTTGGATATTCCACTCACCAAAGTGCCTACAAGTGTCTTGATCCTAGCACAAATAAAATTTACACTTCCCGCCATGTTCACTTTATTGAAAACATTTTTCCATTTTCGAACATTGCAAAATCACCTCCTACCCAAAGTCACAAAGATAGCTGGTCAGCTTGCTCCTCTTCCCTTGCATCATTAGATGTTCCACATTTTAATGTTCCTTCCATGTCTCTACCTCCATCCTCTGTCATTGTGCCAACTGTAGGATCTGTTTGTCCCATCAACACGTCATCGGCTCCGTCGACAGGTACCCTCATGCCCACTGCTACAACCTCTCAGACGACTTCTTTCTTATCGGGACCCTGCAGAACTGTGCCTCCACCACCCCCTCTCCCACCATCCGGACCACAGCCTGCCCGTACTCATCCCATGATCACCTGGTCTAAGAACAACATCTTCAAGACAAAGCAGATCTTCTCCGCCTCTAAGCATCCCCTACCTGATTCTTTAGTACCCACTTGTGTATCTACTACCCTTCGTGACTCTCGGTGGCGTGAAGCTATGATGGATGAACTCAATGCTCTCACTCGAAATGGTACTTGGCAATTAGTGCCTCGGCAGCCTCACCAAAATATTGTTGGCTGCAAATGGGTGTTTCGAATCAAGCGCAATCTAGATGGCACCATTTCTAGCTACAAAGCTCGGCTCGTTACCAAAGGATTCCACCAACATCCTGGTATTGATTATCAGGACACCTTTAGCTCGGTTGTTAAACCTACAACGATTCGTATAGTACTTTCTATTGTTCTAAGTCAGAATTGGCATGTCCGACAGATGGATGTTAATAACGCATTCCTTCATGGCACTCTTCAAGAAGAGGTCTACATGATGCAACCACCTGGATTCATCGACACAACCCTACCAAATCATGTGTGTCGACTTCACAAAGCGCTTTACGGCCTCAAACAAGCACCCTGTGCTTGGTACAATGAACTCAGAGAATTTTTGTTTGCCTATAGATTCACTAATTCCAAGGCTGACACATCACTCTTTATATATTCACATGGTGGTGCACTGATATATTTTCTTGTGTATGTCGACGATCTCCTTGTCACAGGTAATATCTCAGCAGCTTTAACCACATTTATCCAAGCCTTATCAAACAAGTTCTCCCTGAAAGATCTTGGTGAGTTGCATTATTTCTTGGGTGTTGAAGTCATTCCTACTACTCAGGGCTTGTTTCTCACGCAACACAGATACATACATGACCTTCTAGTTCGGACAACAATGGATGGCGCCAAAGATGTTCTTACTTCTTTGTCTACCACTGCAGCTTTAGTCCCAAATGATGGTTCACCTACCTACTGCAAATGCTACTGAATACTGTCAAGTGGTTGACTTTTTACAATACTTGTCTCTTACTCAACCGGACATTTCTTTTACCGTCAACAAACTTGCACAGTTCATGCGTTGCCCCACTCAAACACACTGGACAACTGCAAAATGTCTTCTCAGGTATCTCAAGAACATCATCTACTTCGGGCTTCATTTGCTTCGGAACTAGCCTCTCTCTCTTCATGCGTTTTCAGATGCCGATTAGGCTGGGAACCTTCATGATCGTACCTCCACCACAACATATATTGTCTTCTTGGGTGGTAATGCAATTTCATGGTCATCCAAGAAGCAAAAGTCTGTTGTGCACTCCTCAACCGAAGCTGAATACCATGCTGTTGCCTCCACCGCAGCCAAGCTTGCTTGGATCACGTCCCTTCTGCGAGAACTTGGTATCAAAACAACTACTCCAACCATTCACTGTGACAATATAGGTGCCACATATCTATGTGCGAATCCGGTGTTTCATTCTCGAATGAAACACGTCGCCATTGATTTTCATTTTGTTTGTGATAAAGTTGCTACTGGCCAACTCCACATTTCTCACGTCTCCATGCATGATCAGTTCGCCGATCTTCTTACCAAGCCATTATCAAAGCAACGTCATATGCTCTTACGCTCCAAGATAGGTATTTCCAACGGAACCACCATCTTGCGGGGGCATGTTAGAGTCTCTCTGCCCAAGTATTTGAATTCCAAAACAAAGGAATCCTTTACTCAACAGACTCCTCAAGACTCGGCCAACTGAAGCAAAATCCTCCTACAATCAAGGAGCTCTTTGTTAGCTTTATTTTCAAAATATTGTTGTAACTTCTTCCTATAATCTCTCAAATATATACTACACTGATGTATATAAATATCCTATCTAAGGAAATGAAAAAGTGTGCAATTCCTTACTCTCTTAATTTCAATTAGTAACTGTCTTGTTAGTCGCAAGCTTTCCGGTGTCGAGGTAGGCACGAATGACGATTACCGTTAGCACGAGACAGATCAGCGTGAGCTTGTCGTGCTGGAGGCTTCTCTTGATCTTCCAAGGTCGACGAGCTCCAAAGCACAAGTCAAGCATTTTTTTTTCAGGGTCGGCGGATTCACAGCTTTCCGAATTTGAATCAGAGACTCTCTGAAGCTCAGTAAGTAGAATATCAAATACATTGACCACTGCTACGAGATGGAATCAAAATCCTTGGGATTTTATTGCCAAAACTTGTTTCGAAGCACAGAGAACATTCAGGTTCTTGAATTGTGGAACTCTTCTCTCTCTTTTGCTCTATCTATCTCGAGTGTTTTTTTTTTTTTTTTTTCAGCGTTGGTGGAGATGAAATGGAGGATAGATTTAGTGAGAAACATATAAGAAAGTGTTGTATTTCGACATGACATTGATTGTGAATTTTTTAAATTCATTAGAATAGATTTGGGTGGTACTATTTATATCCAAGAAACGCATTTTGAAAAAAAAAATATCAAATCCTAAAATTTATCAAAAATAATATTTTATTTATTTTTATCTTATCTTTTACCACTCAAAATGAACTCATACTTTTCTAAAAGTTTACGTCGGCAAGAGTGCAATTTTTTTCCGTTCAGTGCATGCCAATGAGATTCGATATCGCACGTTCACTAAACTCATTAGACATGTGGGATAGATTAATAATTGATAAAATACCATTTCTTATCCTACGAGCGTATCAAGCCAAACAAACATAATCTAAAAATTTAAGTGATGCTTAAAGTTCACAAGATGTAATGGCCAAAATATTAAGGCATTTATTAATATGTGCCTCGGGCGCTCATTAAAAAGTAATGAAAATATGTTTATTATTAAAAAAGTACATAAACATCACAGTTTTTAGGCGTGATGTTTCACTTTCTATCTCAGTCACAAAAGCGTGATTGATCCAAGTGAGATTGTAAGTCACTTCTTTTCGATTACAGTTTACAACCGTAATAAAAAACTTACAACAATCACATACTAAAAGTATGATCTTTTATGGTAAAAACTGAGATAAAAAGAAATATCGTGTGATCTTTTATGAATTTTGATCTCACATTTTTTTGAAAAACTGTGATTAAATATAAAAAAAAAATCACGCTGAAAAAATAGATTAATTTTAAGAATAATAAAAATCCACATGGCAACCTCTTATCATACTATTGTAACACTGTTTGGTACCTAATCATTATAGCAACCTTATATATTTGATATTTTTTTGTTTCTGCTGAGAATCGAACTTGTGCCATTCCTCTTAAAGTTAGTTAAGTTGACCCCTAGTCTAATCTATCATTTACATATACATTTTACATATTAATATATAAAAATAAATTTTTATCACTTTTGGGGTTAGTAAAAAAATTAATAAAATTATATTATTTTTGTTTAATTATTTTATGTTTTTTATAATAATTTATTATGACTTTTGTCTAACGATGGGCACGGGGAAGGTATGAGATACGCTTACTCGTCCGCTACCCGCCCCGATTTCTAAACTAAAATTAATCCCCATACCCTAACCAATCTCCACTGGAGATTTATTTTTACCACCCATCCCCGACCCAAATGGGGAACAGGGATTCCCGTGGGAAATCGATTATCTTAATCAAAAATATAAAAATACAAAAATTCTAAAGTATGACTTATGAGAAAATAGAACAAAATCTTAATACATATTTAGAAAATCAAAAAGTATCATATATATAATTAGAAAGTACTGATTAGATTTCTATTTTCCTACCTTATTAATAGGTTCTACGGTTCAAGATAGAAAAAATAAACAAAGAAATATTCACAGTTAGTTTATTTCAATTTATAGTTTTTAATAGGAAGCTTTTTTTTTGGTAAGTAATTTAATAGGAAGCTGGTAAATAAAGAAATTCAGAATCATAAATCCCTACCTTCCTACAAATTTGCTACAACAAACACACTAAAAAATTAAAATATATATGTACATAGGGATATAGGTAGGGTTAGGGAATGGGTAGGGTAGGGTATGAAGTGGGACCAGATTCATATTTATACCCTATCCGATCCTTGAATTTTTTTTTAAAAAATGTTCCCATACCCACACAATCCCCAAAAAATCTCTAAATCCCTTGCCTGTTTGGGGCTGAGATCGGGTAGGGTACAAACGGGTCGACCGAGATGGCCATCCCTATTTTTGTCAACCAATTAGTAGTTAAAAGTTACAATTTTCCTGATCAATTGGTCGGAAAAAAATGATAAAAAAATTTATTTTTATTTAATTATTTTAACTGTTTGCAATCATTTGAAATTATAACTAATATATAGTACCATGCAAATACTTAATAAATAATTAATGAATATCTATCATATTTAATAAAAAATGATTTTAATTCTTTTTCTTATTTTCCTTTAATCTTTGTTTATAACATATATTTAATCATAACTCACTATTTATAATATATTTATCTTCATTTTGTATTATATTTTTAAAAGTATTAGGTCGCGTTTATTTTTGTTTTAGAAAACTATTGTTCAAAACAAAATTTTTGAAAACTATTTTAAAAATTGATTTGTAACACAAAAAATATTTTCAATGACTAGATTCAAAAATTAGTTCTAAAAAGAAAAAAAATGAAAATTTTTATTATTTTTATTTCTAAATTTTTATCACTTCCAATAAAATATAAAATAATATCACTTTTAATGTAATTAATATTAAAGATACACTAACTGTTTATTAGATATTAAGTATTTAATATTCACCTCATTATAAGTCATAAAAATAATGAAGACTACTCCCATATATTTACTGAAAAAATAATGATTATACATTTAGCGTTATTTAAATTTGATTTGATAAATTTAGTTTTAACATTAATTTAAAAATATTTTTGGTTATTGATCTATGATTGTAGTTTTTATAGCATATTCAATTAATTAAAATTAATAAATAAATATTACAATAAAATTTATGAAATCTAATTTAAATCATATAAAGTGATAAATAAAATTATTTGAGAGAGATATAGAGAAAAAAATAACAATATTGTCTCTCTTTTTTTTTTAATTATCTTGCTTTTTTTAAGATATAATTTTTCTCACTTTTTGATCTCAGTTTTTTCTAGAGATATTTTGACTAATATTTTATCTCGATTTTTTCTATAGATAGTTTCTACTGATATTTTATCTCAATTTTTTCTAGAGATAGTTTTTACTGATCTTTTATCCTATTTTAAATATAATCACGGTTTCAACAAAAGTGAGATAAAAAATAAAAAGTATTAAAAGTAATTTTTTATTTCAGTTTTTTAATTAGACTGAGATAAAAAGTTTAATTCACAAATCTTTATCATGTTTTTTCTAAAACCGTGATCTTTATGAATTTTTCAGTGTGATTTTTATCAATTATTGTAGTAGTGGTTACACACTTCTTATATTAAAGGGAATTGCGGTGAAAAAAAATAAGCGGTCACGATTTGATTATATTTAATCTAATAGTCTTAATTTAATTTTGTTAAATTTAATTGCAAAATAAAAATAAAAAATTTGATTAGATCACAATTAATACAAATTATAAAAAATTATTTATTTATTTAAATGCGATCAAATGAAGATCATTAATTTTACACTACAATTTTTACTGTGGATTTTTTAATTGTAACCCTTGAATCCGACACCTCTTTTTTTTTTAAATTAAAAAAAAAAGACGGCCAAACATATATTATTTCGAACTGGTTACAAAAAGTCATGTAGATCGATGACTTTGATTGATTCAAAGGCATGTGCAACTAATGTGGATCAGAGACCAAAAGCGTTTCATGAACCAATTTACAAGTTTCAGATTCGGACTTGGAGAAAACTTATGCCGTCTAAGAGTCTTATCAAATTAACATCCCCCCTACACCAATCGTTCGGAGTTGGGTCCCCAACATTAAAGAATCCTTAGGTGAGTTTGGAGTAATAAAAGTGAAATAAAATAAAATAAAATGTGATTTAAATTTTTTTACGTTTAGTGTACATATCTCAAAATACGTTTTTTTTTAGATGAATAGTAAGATTTCCGTTCTGACGGATTGAATTTTCGTTTGAATGAATTTAAAATTTTAGGCAGTTATGACTTCTTTGCACTACAATCCGTCCAAACAAATTGTAAAAATTGTTTAGATGGAACTTGGCCGCGCAAATTCGTCGGAACAGTTTCTACATTTCGTTAGAACGATTTTTATGACCCGACAAAAAATAATTAAAGTGAGTGTCATTCGATTATTTGAGAGTTTATGATAAAAATGACAAAAAAATTTTTATTATCTGATTAACTAAATTTTAATTATTGACTTATTTTTGAAACGTATTGAATTTTTTTTAAATTTTAAAAAATAAAAAATTTGTAAAAATATATAAAAACTCTTAAAAATTTTTTAAAAATTTTTCCAAATTTAATGCGTTAAACGAAGCCTCTATTTAAAGCGTACAATTTCACCTGACTTTTTAGCACCTCTGTGCCAATAATAAAGACGGGCACGCCGGCTTTCTACAGCCTAACAACCCCGTAAAAGATCAAAATGATTGAATGCGTTGGGACAGAGAAATGTTTTTCTTTGGTAATTTTTTTTTCTTTTTTTTTTTTTAAAGCGTGTTGAAATAACGTGAGAATGATGATTAGGGGGCATTTGATTGCCTGTTTGATCATACTAAAAGTTATTAATTTTAATTAATTTTTATATTTTTTTTAAATCTAAATTTTTTATATAATACTTTTATGTTGTATTTTTTAATTTTTATTATATTTTTTCTCTATTTTTTATCCACCATACAGACCCGTAGCGTCCAAAAATACCTCTAATTCGAGACAGGTTTCCTTGTTAACAAATTTTTACGTACGTGGTTATCCTCGTTGAATTTTTCATTCGGTGTCTTGTTTAGCTGATCATTTGGGATGACTGACAAGAAATTTCAGACAGCACTATCTTCTAGGACAATAATTATGTATGATTTTATATATATATATATATATATATATATGGGTTTACCATTTGGGCCTATTTGGTAAATAAAAAATAAAAAAAAAGTATAATAAAAATAAAAAAAATATGACATAAAAGTGAAAGTGGTGGATGAAAAATTTTAATTGAAAAAAATATATAAAAATTAATTAAAATAAGTGACTTTTGATGAATTTTACTATAACCAAACAGGTTAAGAAAAACCAGAGGCGCGTTCAACGGACAATTACTCATTCAAAATTAACTAGTACTAATTAAATAATATTGGGGTTGTTTGGTTTGAGAAAAAATTCAAAAAATTTTTATAAATTTTTGTTAATTTTATATCACATCAACTTTTTTCTCTCACTGCACGCATTACGAATTCTCCCCAAATTACAATTTATCTCATTTTTTCTTACTCCAAACAATCCCATTGAGGCTTAGCCCGGTTAAGAAAAATTAATTTTTGATTTCTAATAATTTTTTATCTTGTCTAATTTTTTTATCAGAACTTAATTTTTTAGAAGTTTAATCTTTTAGATTTCGTAATCTTTAACAAAACTAAAATAAATAAAATTAGTTGAGATAAAGGCCTAACTTTTAAATAAAAAAAGCAATTAAATTAGTTTTTTATTTTTAAATTTCATTTTAACGGACATAGATTTTTTAATTCTTTTATGAGTATAATTAATATGTATAAAAGTTATAAGTGTTTAAAAAAATTTAATTTTAACTAAAATAATCTTATACGATGAAAAAAAAAGTTTAAAAAAGAAAACAAAATACATTTTTTTAAGCCAAACGAGCGTGAGTTATTGCCTGTTTGTGTGGCTGTGGGAACTTCAGGCTCCCGTCAATTGAGAGTCTTCGGTCCAAGTCTTGAGCGAAAAAACAAAAGGAAAAAATCCCATAAGAAGCAACAAAACTTCTTGACTTTGGGTGATAGCTGCCATATATTGTGGTCATCATCGTTTGAAAGTGCCGACATTTTCCTTTGTACGCAACTCAAACACTTTTGGAAAAAATGAATTATTGGTGTTTTTTAGCAGTTCTAACCATTTTAGAATGACTTGGATTGAATAGCTTCTCAAATAAGTTTGAGGAACCCAAATGTAATTCGATCGTTAGGTCAAACGGATATATTTTAATTAAGAGCAGTTCTTTAGAAAATTCCATTAAAATATATGGGTTTTTTTTTTTTAAATAAAAGAAATTTAGGAACAACTATTATACAACATTTCTTATATCTCAAGGAAACAAAATAGTTTTACTGTATTTAGAGGTCGCGTCATGTATGTTATTTTTTTATGACATTAGGAGCGGTGTTATGCTTATACATAGAACTCCATCACGTACATGCACATCAAATCCTTTATCGTAACACTTTCACTATTTGAACCTATGAGTACTAACTTTGATATTACTTGTTAAATCGAGAATATATCATCTTATTTGAAAATTAATTGGAACTTAGGAAAATAATTTTTTTCTTTTTACAACCTTCAAATATCATGCTACATGATCTTGTTTATGAAGCGATTATAATTATGTACACCTAGAACCACACCATGCTCAGGCGTAACACATTGTATTGGTGATTTAGTCTATAATTAATTTTTTTGTTAAGGAAAAAAATTTTTTAGCACGGAACTGTAACATGAGGGTCAAATTAAGTGATAGGAATTTGGGTAACCATGTCACCAAAATATTGTTCCCAGCTAATTGACGTCCACTTTCAAAGAATACTTTCTTAGTGCATTTGTATTGGTCTTAAAACACTGCTTCTCACTAAAATACGTTAATTCAGAGTCTGCTTTGAAGACTTTCGGGCTCATTTAATTTGGACAATTCTTTCTAGAGAGCCATCGTGAGGGTTTTTTATTCTTGGGTTTGTATTCTTGGAAATTTCTTTGTCACTTCCACCTCTTGAAATGAATATACAACATTGCATACATTTCAATATACATACATGATTATTATGAGTATGTGTTAACATTAATTTTTGCAACTAGGGCATATAAAATTATTCTGTTTGTAGATGAACAACTCAAAAATCCCCATCAATATTTATAAAAATATATATATATATATCAAAACAAAAATGTAATGATCAAAATTAAACACTGAATTGCATATAGGGTCACATTACCATCAAATTTTTTTTCAGGAAACATTCGCTCGTAGATGCTCATATTGTGAGAAAATTAGCATATAATCCACTAATGATGTGTCAAGGTCGAGTCAATTATAGGGATTAGGGACATCAATATATGTATCTATATATTTTTCTAAAGAATTGCGCCCTCCACTAAAAAAAAAAAAATTCAAACTTTTAGTAATTAAAACTAACTTTTGTTGTGTTTGGGGAAAATTTAAAACTTTTAAGGATTTTTTAGGAACTTTTAGAAAATTTTGATTGTTGGTAAAAAATTAAACAAATTATTAATACTTTTTAGTAATGTTTGATTTTTTAATAAAAAGTTTGGAGGAATTAACTTTTAAACTTTCGATGGTAGATTTGTAAGTACTTCACACACCGAGAATTTTCTGTTTTGTGCACGCTATAAATATACCCCTCTCAACCACATTGCCGATCCACAGCCCTTTGTAACTCTAAACTTCTATCTACATACACATCCCTATTCCTCCAAGATGGGATCCCTCAGTTTCAAAAAGAACTTATTGGTGATGATTCTGGCCGGAATCATCGCCGGAGTCCTGCCGGAAATTGCCATGGGCCAGAACTGTGGCTGTGCTGCAGGACTGTGCTGCAGCAAATATGGCTATTGTGGCACTGGCAATGACTATTGCGGTGAAGGCTGCAAATCAGGGCCTTGTACCGGTTCTGGTTCCGGTTCCAACGGTGGTTCAGTTTCTGACATCGTCACACAAGTTTTCTTTGGTGGCATAATCAATCAAGCTCCGGCTGACTGTGCCGGGAAGAATTTCTACAAACGCGATGTGTTTCTTAGCACGGTCGGTTCCTTCTCTGGATTTGGAACAACTGGCTCAACTGATGATTCCAAGCGTGAAATTGCAGCTTTCTTCGCCCACGCCACGCAGGAAACTGGACGTAAGATTTCAAACATTATACAAATAAATATATATATATATATATATATATATTACTTTTTATATTGTCTCGTATTACTCGTATTGAGAGATCCTATTTTTTTTTTTATAAAATTCTGGCATCCTCACCTAATAACTACAATTTTATTAAATTTTGGGTTGAGTTCAACCCATAATTACAATATGATATCAAAATTAGATTCGTGATCTTTGCAAATATAATCTATCTTCACACAAGATGTGTGTTAACTTTCATTCTATTCCACATCACTCACGCTAAGAAATGCACCAGAGATGTGTTAACTTTTATATTATCTCACATCGCTCACGCTAAGAGTAACTATTCTCCTTTTAAATTTTGAGCACCCCTACCTTAAAATTACGACTTAAAATTACAACTTTGAGGTTGAATTCTACCCATTGTCTTAAAGATATACATACACACATATTAGAGCAAGGCATACTAATTAATGTGTTAAATTTAGTTGATACTTTTCCTGCCACTTTATATATTCAGCACGAGCTCCTTCCAAAACTCAAAACAAAATCATCAATTTTTTGGACCAGAATAAAGATGCTAAAAAATATTTTGTTTGGTGCAGATTTTTGCTATATCGAAGAGAAAGATGGAACATCCAAAGACTACTGCGACACAACAAATACTCAGTACCCATGTGTAGCGGGTAAAAAGTATTTCGGGAGAGGACCTCTTCAGCTGACGGGGAACTACAACTATGGAGCTGCGGGGCAAAGCGAGGGGTTTGATGGACTAAACAATCCAGACATCGTGGCAAGCGACACAGTGGTGTCCTTCAAGGCTTCTTTGTGGTTCTGGATGACAAATGTTCACAACATCATAACATCTGGGCAAGGGTTCGGAGCGACGACTCGAGCCATCAATGGAGCCGTGGAATGCGACGGCAAAGAGCCTGGCCGTGTTGCTGCACGCGCCAAGTACTACACCGACTATTGCAGCCAGCTCGGTGTCGCCCCTGGTGATAATCTCACCTGCTAGACAACAAAATCATCTTTTAATATACCTTACCTTCCAACACTCTCTCTGGGTACAAGCAACGAAGAAAATAAATAGTAGTACTATAATACTATCAAGAAAGACTACCTTATGTCAATGTTTAATTGTATTAAATTTTTCCTACAATAATGCCACTAGCTAGTGTGGAATTAATAACAAAGATAATTTGGTGTTGAAGGAATGATTACTCAAGTGTATTGTTTAGGTGCTTTGCTAAATAACCTTTGTTTCCTCAAGATATAATCAATATATATATGTATGTTATATATTGCGCCCTTCTATTTTTCCACTTGGCCAACCATTTATGGACAAGGCCTAATTAATTGGGTGTAGTGAAGGAATTAAGTGGAACTAATTTGCTTGGGTTTTAAATTAATTAAAAGAAGGAAAAAAGATCACAAAAGAAAAGAAAGAAAGAGAGGCGACAAATCAAAGGCCGTGTTGTCTCATCTTATATGCGTGCAATTTTGCCCCTTACTAGAAGAAATTAATAGAAATATTTAGGAAAAAAAAATAAAGATTGAGAAGGAAGGAGAATAAGGGAGAGAGAAATAATACAGAAAATAAATTGATCCTTAGGAGGCGTTTGGAGTCCTAAAAAATCTCAAAAAATTTTAAAAGCTGTCACAGTCTCAAACTCCAAAAAATTTTAAAAGTCATTGGAACGGACCAAAATGGTGTGTTCCAACGCATTTTGCCAGAATTTAAAAAAAATTATTTGATATTTGTACAAAAAATTATAAAAAATTTCAAAAATTTTCAAAATTCTATACTAAAATTTTGACACGTGTCACTCTATATAATTTTTAACAATTTTATATCAAATTAAAAATAAATATTCAACAATTATTACACAATAATTTCAAAATTTTAATTACCAAAAAAAAATAATTTCAAAATTCATTTTTAAAAACTTTTAATTTTTGTTGGACTCCAAACCCCCCCTAGTCCTTATCATATGATTGAAAGAAATGAAAGCATTGGAGGTATTTTTATATATGGAATATATTCCATTTTTATATATCACTATCGCTCTGCAATTGGATTACGGTGGCTACAAGCACCTAATACATGCAAACTAATTGATCTAACCTATCAAAACTAACTAGCCAAGCAATAGTTGATTCTCCTCCCCATGATGGAGTGAAAAATGTCAAGAACAGTAGTACATCGAAGATTGTTTATCAGAGAATCAAGGACTTTTGTAAAGATGGCGTCAGTTAAGGGTCGGTTTGATAAATTAAGAAGTTACACTTTTTGTAATTTTTAATTTAATATTATTATAGGAACGTTTATAATGATAAAAAGTAAAATAAAATTAGATAATTTAAGATAATTTATAAATTCATAATTCGTGTAGAGAAATAAAAAATAAATAATTTTTAAATATTTTAAAAAATTTTCAATATTTTTTATTTTACCGAACGGACCTTATATGTTACTTTCGCAAAAAAAAAAAAAAAAAAAAAAAGAAGAGTAATTGGTAAAAATTTATAAAAGTTAAAAAAAAAAGGTTATATATATATATATATATTTATTCCTAAAACGTAAAGAAGTGATTTTCGTCCATGAGGCGAATTGTGATTCTGTTCTCTCAACAGTGATGTGCTGGGGACACGCGGTAGCTGCTTCGTATGTTGGTTGATGTAAAGTCAAGAATCTTTCTCCTTGACTTTTCTTTCTTTCCGGGATGGTTAAAAGGCTATGACGTGGACTCTCCTTTGTAGCTTGATGCCACGTGGCGACTGAAGGAAGCATCAGATTGCTTTCACTGACTACCCCTTTTTTATATTTAAACAATCCATTTTTACCTTAAAATATTCATTCTTAAATATTTTTTATTTTTTTCATTTTCAAAAAATTTCCTTCTCAAATGTCAATTATGTGTTTTACTTTAATGAAAATAAAAATATTAAAATAGCATTTTACAGAAATTAAAATGATTCGTAAATATAGCGATACAATTTCGTTAATTCAAACTTAAAGAAAATTGATAGAGAATTTGTTAGAGAAAAAAATAAAAAAATAAATAACAATCATTCTCCATTTTATTATAGAGAATTTTATTCCTAAAATGGAAATGTCTTAATTGAGGCTCCGTTTGGCATCGGTAGTCAAGCTAATGACTACTTCAACAGTACTTGATCAAATTTACCCTCTTCCATTTTAACATTCTTTTAAACTTCCAAGGTTAAAATTGTCAAATTAACAAAAACAAGTTAGTTACATAAAAAAAGTCACTTTTTTTTCTTTCCAAACACAAATTTAATTAGCTTCTTTTTAGTTAGCTAGCTAACTAGTTAAAAAAAAGTTAGCTAAATTTATTCCCAAACCAAACCTGAGTGTATAATGGAATGGTAATTATTAGATTAGCGCATGTGAGTCCTCAGCATAGCGTTGATAAAATTGTAAAATTTATTTTAAATTCACTCAATTTTGATTTGATCATAAATTGACTTGAATTCAACTTAAACTATAAATAAATTTAAATTTAATTATAATTTTGAACTGATTATACTATTTAATTCAATCAAATTTTGAGTATATAACAATCAAAATATAAATCTTAGATAGTAATATTAGTGTTTACTATAAAAATTCTTAGACTTCTTTTTAGTAATTTTTTATAATTATAAATAACAAAACATTATGAGTCATTAAAGTTGAAACTCTCAAATCAAAAATTTCAGGATTTTTCTATATTTAAAAGATAAAATTTCGATTGGTTAAAATTTTAAATTATTTCCTTATTTTAAAAATGACAAAATTTCACACTACGATTAGTAAATTTTAAAATACTTCCTTAGCCCAAAATGGGCACCATCTGAATGAATTAAATTTGGAATTATTTTCAAAATTTATTTAAATTCTGCCATTACGATAACATATAAAATAATTATCCAAAATTATAATTATTTATTAAATTAATTTAAATTATTTTCTAATGAAACATGAAAGAATAAATTTTGCTTTGGTCCAATGCTTGATCAATTGACTTAATCCAAACTACTTTTTTAAGAAGTCTAATCGAAAATTCATTAAAATTAAAGTTTTAATTTATTCAAGAATCTAATTTCTTTTACCTGCCATATTTTGTCTTACACGTAACATTACATAACGTATATTTTACCACATAATTTTCTTACTATATCATATGATAAATATGGTAATATTAGATATCATACAATTTTTATATTAAACATGTAGATTAC
The DNA here is from genome assembly GCA_019916065.1 of Vitellaria paradoxa. Classification (NCBI taxonomy): domain Eukaryota; kingdom Viridiplantae; phylum Streptophyta; class Magnoliopsida; order Ericales; family Sapotaceae; genus Vitellaria; species Vitellaria paradoxa. Next base: position 43,209,795 of record CM034234.1, read on the forward strand.
TATTAAAATTTTAATATGAATTCTTTAATGCTTATATATATAAGCAAAGTTTTTACTTCTAGTGGCCCAAAGTTTTTGCTAAGGAGAGATTTCGAACACTAGTTGACTTAAAGTCTGTCACTTTCCGAGTTCCAGTCGTGGCTAACTCACCAACCCCTTGGGTTAGGGGTATTTTTATATATGGAGTATGCTCCATTCTGTAATTGGATTACAGTGGTTATAAGCAACTAATACCTGTAAACTAATTGAAAATTCCAAACCCACACAATCACACACACAGTGAAAGTAATCACACAAGAGAATAACGAGGAAACCCTATCACAGGGAGAAAAACCTCTATTTACAATCCCACTATCAATGGGTTACAAGACTCTACTCAGACTCTCTACGAATCACTCGCACGAATCCTTTCGTCACTCTTGTTCGAATCACTCGATAAACTCTATAAGCAGACTTTCTGCCTCACACAGAAAGTGAAAAGAGAACACAAGAAGAATTTAGAGAAAGAACGTGAAAGCTCTCAATAATTAAAGACTCTTTTTCTAGGTCCCTATAATATGTTATCCACACCCTTTATTGATAGAATTGGTTTCACATATATAGGGTTACACTGCCCTAGTTTGGCAAAATAGGAAATTAAATCCGAACAAAATATTCATAGCTCGATCCCTCGCGCTCCCATCCTCCAGCCTACGGACCTCACTGAAATTTTTGGGACACCTTGGTGCACCCGCGCGCTCCCTGCGGGCTGCCTGCGTGCCTAGAGCGCACCAGCGCGCTCCCGGCGCCGTGCCTGTGAGGTACACTGGAATTTCATCTATGTTCCAGAAAGCTGCGTCCGAATCCCATTAGGTTTTGTAATCCTTCACACCAATTATAATTCTTCAAAATCTTGGTCAACTTGATTCATTTTATCTCCTTAATTGTTTAGAATTCTTCAAATCTTCAATTTGTATCACTTTAGGAAACTTTAAGAGCATTCCTAATTTAACTAAGATTTTGATTGGATTTGCCACAAGACTTTACAATCTCCCCCTTGGTAATTCCATATCAAAACTTAAGTTAAATTTTAAAATCTGCTCAATTCTGCACGTATTGAACACACACATCAAGGCATCATGTGGTGATATAGAAATGATCAATAATATCATTACCAAACTAACACACTGAGCATATAATACATAATATATCATACCATAGCCGAAACAAGTTCACATATTACATACATAACCTCTGAAATGACTCCCCCTTTTTGATATGGAAATGACAAGCTCACAAAAATAAACAATCAGAACAGATCAAAAGAATCCACTGCCATCATCAAAACCACCACCGCCACTGCCGCCAGCACCATCAGCTCCTCCAAAAGAACCACCACCAAATCCAGTGTCATCATCATCATCGTCCTGTGGTAGCTCATCCTGAAATGCTCCCCAATTATCAATCTGGCGATGTAAGGACTGAAATTGAGTGGTGCACAAATCTGTTAAGGTTTGGATGTTTGCATCGATAGTATCCAACCACTCATTAATTGCAATCTGATCAGCATGAATATTTTCAACCTCCCTCTCAAGTCGCAGCAAAGACAAAGACATGGAGTTCATAGTAAATGGACGGGTGCTACGACTAGATTCAGCCTCATTTGGTGCATCAAGTGTGCCATCCACAGCCTGACTAACTGATTTCCTAGCAGTAAGGCGGGTGATGGGTGTAGGTTGTGGAGTGAGGCCAGAAGAAGGTAAGTCAATGTGATGGGACTGTATAATTTTGGTGACAAGAACACCAAACGGAAGAAAATCCTTTGTGTGTTTTAATTGTTGAGCAGTGAACATGAGACGAAACATGAATAAGGCAAGATCAAAACGAAGACCCATTAGTTTGGCATACATGACACGACCTCTTCTAAGTGTGACATCAGAATAATGTGAGGTAGGATCTATAGATGCAGACACAAATAGATTAAGCATGCGATGATCGGTTTTGAGATGCCCATGAACATTTGTTTCACCACGCCAGGATGGTGATCCAGTCATAATACTAAAGACATTAGTCAGTTCTTCTTTGGTGGGAGACACACCATCTTGAGTAGGATAGAAAAGTGAAGAATGTTCCTCAAGAGTAGGTCGGGCAATGCCCAAAATGGAGGCAATAAAATCAGGAGTGACAGTGATGGACACATGATTAACTGAAGTCTTAAAGATGGCATTTTCAAAATCAGTCTCACAAAAATTTACGTAAAATTCTTGTACCAACTTCACAGGAACACATGCAGTTAGAGAAGTAACAGACTCCTGACCTAACTGGGCAAACAAAGGTTGAATCATGGGAAAATCATTTAAGTCTAGTTGACGTTCAATGAGAACTGGGCGTTTGGAAAACAATGTGCGGAATTCATTTTGATTCAAAAATCGATTGCCAGATGTGGAGGAGGACCCAATTTGATTTCTTTTAGACATGTTTAGGAAAATAACAGAAACTAAATGAGAAAGACGTGAAGAGTACCTAGAATGCACACATGCAGACACAGACGCTGAAGAGGAAGCCGGATGGTCGCTGGTGTGGAGGAGAAACACGTGCTGGAAAATGACCCGTGAACTGTCCAGGCCCTATATATACCCCACAGCGCTCCCGCGAGCATCCAACGGGTAGCCTGCGCCAGGGGCGGCGAAGGGGCGTGCATCCTGCGTCTTGTTTGCGAGGCTCTCGGGAAAATCTTGTAAGAGTAGATTTGGACACAGACAATCAAAACTAAAAAAGAGATAGTAGAAGAATTCATTAAAAATGTAAAAAATTTTAATTCCACTATACCAATGCATGTACATCAATCTCTCACCCTCCATAAATTCAAAGATTCACATTTTGATTTTCCAAGAAGATTGTCAATTCTGTGTCGGGAGGTGAAATAAGTCATAAAATTGAACAAATGCTTGTGCACGTGTGAGGTTTTGACTATAATATACATATAGGCTCCCCCTCAAACAAATCATAGACTCAAAAAGTTAAATTTGATGTACCAAATGAATTGAGAGCCAATCTTCATTTTTTTTTTCAAACACTTGGCGGCTTTCACATGCTTATGGGTAGGTAGCTAATCCCTTAACAATCAATGAGTCATTAAGGGGGCTTCTCACTAGTCCCACCGGTAGCCCTTTCCAAGATTTTTTTTTATTATGCATAACTTTGATATGCACATATCAGGCTCCTCAACATTTTTTAAACACATCAAACAATAACCCTTGATTCGTAGAAAAGAAGAGAAAGAGATATATGCATGTACAATCAAGTGTCATAGAAAGCACTCCAAAATTATGACAAAACTCACCAAGGCACTTCGTATCAAATTACAAGGAATGTAAAAATTATGAACTCATTGAAATCTATAAATTTGGAAGATTTAATGCACATGTAACAGTACAGAAGTCATAAAATATTTTCAACTTAATTAATAAACTTCTAGCTTATCTTTTAGATTTCAATGGTGTGCACAAATGCCTACAAATTTTCTTAGAGACTCGAAGCGAAGGGCATCCAAGGGTTTTGTGAAAAAATCAGCAAGTTGATTTTCAGTTTGCACATGCTCCAATATGATGATGTTTTCCTCTACCAGCTCTCTAATGAAGTGATGCCTAATGTCTATATGCTTGGTGCGAGAATGCAAGACAGGGTTCTTAGATATACTAATAGCACTCATGTTATCACAAAACAGAGTAATAGGGCCTTGCTCCATTCCATAGTCAGCAAACATTTGCTTCATCCATAGGAGTTGGGTACAGCAACTACCAGCAGCAATGTATTCAGCCTCTGTAGTAGATAATGAAATGGAGTTTTGTTTCTTACTGTGCCAAGAGACTAAATTATTTCCAACATAGAAACATCCGCCAGAAGTGCTCTTGCGATCATCTACACTTCCTGCCCAATCGGCATCAGAGTATCCCGCAAGATTAGAATTGGTGTCACATGTAAACCATATCCCAAACTCTAGTGTACCACTGACATATTTTATTATCCTTTTGACTGCATGCAAGTGTGATTCCTTAGGATCAGCTTGATATCTAGCGCACACACCCACACTAAATGCAATGTCAGGTCTACTAGATGTAAGATATAACAAACTCCCTATCATACTTCTATACATGGTCTGATCAACACTTTTTCCACTTGGATCTTTATGCAATTTTGTACTTGTGCTCATGGGGGTTCTAGCATGTTTTGCACTTGAGAGGCCAAATCTTTTCACTAAGTCTCTAGCATACTTGGATTGTGAAATGAAAATCCCATTATCTTCCTGTTTAATTTGGAGTCCAAGAAAGTAAGTCAACTCACCCATCATGCTCATCTCAAACTGTGTAGACATTAACTTACCAAACTCAACAGCATAAGATTCACAAGTAGAACCAAACACAATGTCATCCACATAAATTTGTGCAATTAAGATGTGCTTAGAATCCATGTGAAGGAATAATGTCTTGTCTACACTACCATGAGTAAATCCAGATTCAATTAAAAATGTAGTGAGTCTTTCATACCATGCACGAGGAGCTTGTTTCAAACCATAAAGAGCCTTTTTCAATTTAAAAACATTATTTGGAAATTTAGGATCCTCAAACCCTCTAGGTTGTTCTACATAAGCTTTTTCTTGAAGAACACCATTCAAAAATGCGCTCTTGACATCCATTTGAAATAATCTAAATTTCAATAAACATGCAACAACCAAAAGCAACCTAATGGATTCAAGTCTAGCAACGGGCGCAAAAGTCTCATCAAAGTCAATTCCCTCTACTTGTGTGTAGCCTTGTGCAACAAGTCTAGCTTTGTTTCTAATGACATTCCCAAACTCATCACTTTTGTTTTTAAATATCCATTTAGTCCCAATTACATTAGTGTTAGTAGGTCTAGGTACTAAGGTCCACACATCATTACGAACAAATTGATCTAATTCTTCATGCATGGCATTTACCCAATTTTCATCAAGCAAGGCTTCTTTAATATTTTTGGGTTCAACACAAGAAACATAGCATACATAAGTTACCTCATTCCTTAATTGCATGCGTGTTTTCATCTTGTCAGTTACCTCACCAATGACTTGACTAACTGGATGATTCAGCTTTACTCTGGATGATGGTTCCAACTGCTTTTTGGTTTTGGCATGTTCAACTTTGTCTTCTTTTCTCAATCCAGTGTTTTCTTCTTCCATATGCTCTTGTGCTTCTTCAATCTCCTTTATATGTTCATTATCTTCTTTACCCTGTTCAAGGACAGTAGCGTTAGTATTGTCATCAAAAATTACATTGGCAGATTCCATCATAGAAGATGTATTTAAATTATAAACAGGAAAAGCACGACTAGTGGAAGAGTAGCCCAAGAAGATTCCTTCATCGCTTCGGGAGTCAAACTTTCCAAGATTTACCCTATTCTTGAGGATGAAACATTTGCTCCCAAAAACTCTGAAATACTTAACATTGGGCTTCTTACCATTCCATAGCTCATAGGGTGTTTTAGATGAATTAGGACGAAGATACACCCTATTTGCTATGTAACATGCTGTGTGTACCGCCTCTGCCCAAAATTTTGTAGAGAGTTGTTTCCTATGTAGCATAGACCGCGCTATTTCTTGCAGAACTCTATTTTTTCTCTCCACTACTCCATTTTGCTGAGGTGTCTTTGGAGCTGAAAACTCGTGCTTAATCCCATTTTCGTCACAAAAGTCAGCATACTTCTGATTTTCAAATTCTCTTCCATGGTCAGTCCTGACTCTAGTGATGCAACCTATCACACGTTGCTTTTCTTGTTGTAACCTGAAACATAAGGACTTAAAAGCATCAAAAGTATCTGATTTTTCACACAAAAATTCACCCATGTAAACCGAGTAAAATCATCTACAGCCACAAAAATATATTGCCTACCTCCAAGACTTTTAGTGCGTGTGGGTCCCATTAGATCCATGTAGACGAGCTCAAGTGGTTCAGAAGTGTTGATTGATTTTATCTTTTTGTGAGCCTTCCTAGATTGCTTTCCTAATTGATACGGACCACATACACTGTTTTTCTGCTTTTTAAGATTTGGTAAGCCTTTTATGAGTTCGGATTTGGACAATTTGTGTAAATCTTTGTAATTCATGTGTCCTAATCTTTGATGCCATAACTCATTTTCATCTAAAGTGGCTGAATTGCAAAGAAAACCTTCTGAATTTGCTACCCCATAGCAATTATCAGATGTGCGTATGCCATGCAAGACTTGTTGTCCCTTTTTGTTGAAAATACTACATTCATTTTTAGAAAACTGGACAACATGGTCAGCATCACACAACTGACTAATACTTATAAGGTTAGCTTTAAGTCCATCCACATATAAAACATTTTTCAAGCATTTAAAAATTGTGGACTTAATCTCACCTCTGCCTTTTACCTGAGATGTGCTACCATCACCAAAGGTCACTATGCCACCCTGAAAAGTTTCTAAATTTGAAAATAGAGATTTATTTCCACTCATGTGATTAGAACATCCACTGTCAAGATACCACATGCTTGAGTTCAAAGCTTTCAGGGCAGTTTTTGAAACAAAACAATTTAAATCTGACTTTCTAATCCAAATAGCTCTAGTTTTAAGACCAATTGTCTTGACAGGTTTTTTCTCACGTTTTTGACTTTTATGAAAATTCTTTTTCTCAACAAATTTGAAATTTTTACCTTTTTGAAATGTTGGACTGTTTTGTTTTTGAAGAGGGCGTAAGATTTTGTAAAAATCTTCTGAGAATTTTGAAAACACTTGAAATCTATTTTTCACAGGAACTCTAGGTCCATGATTTTTTGAAAACTTTTTGTCATAGTTTAAAGGAAGACCATAGAGTTTGTGACAGTTTGGGCGTATATGACTTTTGATTCCACAATGGTGACAAACAGGTACAAGGGATTGGGGTCTAGCAAAATGCGTACCTTTCACTATGTGAGGAGGATGTTGATGGTGTTTATTATTTTCAAAACTCTTCTTTGGTGGTACAGCAGGCTTTGGGAAGGTCTTGGGATTGGTTGTAGGTTTTGAAACAACCTTTGCTACTACTGAAGGTGCTAATGATGATGAAACAATTGTACTTTTCTCTCCGGTGTAGCCTAAGCCTGCTTTGTCTCCATGTGTTCATTGTTGGCTCCAAATTTCTTCAAGCTTTTGAGAACTGGAGTTCACTCTTTCAGTTATCTTCTCATCACTCTTGATCTTTTCTTTCAGCTTACTGATCTCATCCTGTAGTTCTCTAACAACTTTCTCCAATTCATCAATCTTTTTATTCTTTTCTTCAAGTTTTTCTTTGAACTTTTCTGCACTATGAGATTAAGAAGTTTTGTCAGATTCCAAAATAGATATTTTACCTGTGAGCTTTTCATTCTCTGTCTTCAAGGAATCTCGTTCACTTCGAAGTTTACAGTTGCGGGTATGTTGGGCTTGTCTTTGTTTCTTCACTTTACTGTATTCGATAATGAGAGCATCATAGGCCACTTGCAAATCATTGTTGAATTCATCCTCAGAGTCATCATCTTCATGATTTGATATATTGGTGTCGCTTTGAGATCCAGATGGAGTTCCTGCAGATGAAGAGTGAGATGCCATAAAAGCAATAAAATTACCTTCATTGTTTGAGGATGCTGATGAAGATGATTCATCTGAACTGGATTCATCATCTAAGGTAGCGTTCATGACTTTGACTTGTTTCTTTTTCATCTTTTTGTTTGCACAGTCTTGAGCAAAGTGTCCATATCCATGACACTCAAAACACTTGATCTTGTTCTTCTTGTTTTCTTCCCGAGATTCAATCTTCTTGATCTTCTTTCCTTTTTCTTGAGATTGTGACTCATTCTTGTTATTCTTATTAAATAAACCCTTTTTCCTCATATATCTCATGAATCGTTTAGCCACAAGCGCCATTTCTTTATCCGACTCTTCTTCATCACTTTCTTCTTCCACTGTCTTTAAAGCGATACTTTTTGACGCTTTGCGAGGTTTCACCATATTTGCTTCAAACGTTTGCAAGGATCCCACAAGGTCTTCTATTTTCATGTAGTTCACATCTCTGACTTCTTCTATTGCTGTGACTTTAGAATCAAATACTCGTGGAAGAGAACGTAAAATTTTACGTACCACTTTGTATTCTGGAATTGGTTCTCCAAGGTTGTGGCAGGAATTAACAATGTGACTGAGCCGGACATAAAAATCGTCAAACCTTTCGTCTTCATTCATTCTTAGTCCCTCAAACTCAGAAGTGAGTTTTTGAAGTTTGCTGGTTTTGACTTGTTCGTTCCCTTCATGTGTACTTTGTAGAATTAACCACGCTTTTCGGGCGCTCGTACAACTTGAGATGCGACAGAATTCATTAGGGCAGACTGCAGAAAATATGGCACTCAAGGCTTTGAAGTTCCACTCCGAATTCTTTTGCTCAGCTTTAGTCCACGTCTGAATTGACTTTTGTTCGATTCTTCCATCAACTTCATGAGTCGGTTCTTCCCATCCTTGAACTATTAACATCCAGACTTTGTAATTCATTCCCAAAAGAAAAGCTTGTATTCGTACCTTCCAGTATGAATAGTTTGAGCCGTCAAACCAAGGGGGTCTGGTGCTTGAACCTCCTTCACGTGGTGGATCCATTGGTTTGGACGAAGATCTTCACTCAAGAACTTAGAGTGTCCTGCTCTGATACCAATTGAAAATTCCAAACCCACACAATCACACACACAGTGAAAGTAATCACACAAGAGAATAACGAGGAAACCCTATCACAGGGAGAAAAACCTCTATTTACAATTCCACTATCAATGGGTTATAAGACTCTACTCAGACTCTCTACGAATCACTCGTACGAATACTTTCGTCACTCTTGCTTGAATCACTCGATAAACCCTACAAGCAGACTTTCTGCCTCACACAGAAAGAAAAAAGAGAACACAAGAAGAATTTAGAGAAAGAACATGAAAGCTCTCAATAATTAAAGACTCTTTCTCTAGGTCTCTATAATATGTTCTCCACACCCTTTATTGACAGAGTTGGTTTCACATATATAGGGTTACACGGCCCTAGTTTGGCAAAATAAGAAATTAAATCCGAACAAAATATTCATAGCTCGATCCCTCGCGCTCCAATCCTCCAGCTTGCGGACCTCACTGGAATTTCTGGGACACCTTGGCGCACCCGCGCACTCCCCGCGCCGTGCTTGCGAGGTACAATGGAATTTCATCCACGTTCCAGAAAGCTGCGTCCGAATCCCATTAGGTTTTGTAATCCTTCACACCAATTATAATTCTTCAAAATCTTGGTCAACTTGATTCATTTTATCTCCTTAATTGTTCAGAATTCTTCAAATCTTCAATTTGTATCACTTTAGGAAACTTTAATAGCATTCCTAATTTAACTAAAATTTTGATTGGATTTACCACAAGACTTTACACTAATTAATCTAACCTAATAAAACTAACTGGCTGAACGATAGTTGATTCTCTTCCTCAAGATGCAGTGAAAATGTCAAGATCGAACAACTCTATCGCGAAGAAGAATGTTTACTAAAGAATCACGGGCTTTTGTAAAGATGATCGCTAGCTAAGTTAGTAAAGTGCAATCTGCTTCCTGCTTCCCCCTATCCCCTTATGTTCCTTCTACCATTTCCTATCCTTATCCTCCCCTATTATACCCCTCTATTATCCTCACCTAAGCTCATTCTTGAACTTGATTTCGTGGAAAGTGAGCTGCCGGATAATCAGATATTCAAAACCTATTCCTAATTGGTAAGGTCATCTCTACTACAACTATCAACAAGAAAGCGATCAGTAACATTCTACTCTCAGCATGGAAATCCCAAAGGGACTTCACTATCTCTCTCTTGGCCAAAAGCTTTTTGGATTTGCTTTCAAGGCAGAGGAAGCTATTGATGAAAGACAAGATCAAGGACCTTAGTTTATAATAGGAGGTTTGTTGGTTCTTCAAATGGGATACCCATAAGTGAGTAGATGAACTTGTATTTTCTCACTGCACTTTCTGCATTCAAGCCTGCGGTTTGCCTCTTAGCCACATGAATGTAGCTTGTGCCAAAGCTATAGCTAACTCCATTGGAAATTTCATAAAGCTAGACGCAGCCAACACAAATAGCATGCAGCTTCATTTCTTTTTATATTCGATTTAAAGCCATCATCAAAATCAACGAATCACTCAAAAAGGGCTTCGTTCTTAAAAGATTGAGCAAGGAGAATCTTTGGATCAAAGTAAAATATGAAAGACTTTTAGATTACTATTATAGTTGTGGTATCATTGGCCACAATCATGTGGAATGCTTCGCTTCTGCTCATATTAATGGCCCTTTTTGGCCTTATAGCCCAGACCTTCGAGCGCAAAGCCTTAGATTGTCCAACTTTGTATCTATAACCATACTTAGATAGGCCCCAAACATCACTGTCACACCAAAGAGAAGACGGCACATTTTTCTCACCCTCCAAACCAGGAGGTGTGTGAGCTAGCCTTAGAAGGCCTGAAAAGCTTTTGGTATTCAATAACTATTTGGGTCTATCTTTGATGGTATGTATATAGCTGTATAAAGCAAGAAAAGATAAATACAAAAATCAAATCTACCTATTCTAAAGGATATACATAACAGATACAAAAATTAAATCTGTGATCAATTCTCTAGAAAATCTACATCCTGTTCTATTGGAGTTTGACAGTTGAGTTTTACTTCTTTAGGAGTTTCAATTGACACAAAGTGCAAATCCTTTGTTTCAGTTATAGCCCCCCGTAAGCTGATAGGGGGTAACACCACATGGAGCTTGTCACGCAAAGTACAAAAATGAATGGAAGTTAAACCCTTCGTAAAAATATCAGCTACTTGATCACGCGTATTCAAATATTTCACCACAATATCACCATTAAGAACCTTTTCACGTATGAAATGAAAATCAATCTCCACATGCATAGGACGAGCATGAAACACTAAATTCGAAGCAAGGGAAATAGCACTGACATTATCACACCATAATGTAGGAAGTGAAGAGAGAACAATGCGTAGCTCTTGGAATAACATGCACAGCCAAAATAATTCAGTTGTAGTAAGTGACAAAGGTCTATACTTGGCTTCAGTACTTGACTTGGAGACAACATGTTGTTTCATAGCAAACTAAGAAATTAAAGAACTTCCCCAAGAACACCATATCCAGATGTAGAACGTCTATTATCGGGGCTACTGGCTCAGTCTAAATCTAAGAAAGTATGAAGATGAAAGTCAAATTTAGAAAACCACACGCCAAAATCAATAGTACCCTTAAGATACCAAAGAACACATTTGACAGCGGACCAATGAGTAGACATGGGACGATGCATATGTTGGCAAAGTTGGTTAACAGAATAACATATGTCTAGGCGTGTCAATGTACAATACTATAATACACTAACAATTTTGTGATATTCAGTAGTCTCATCATCAGAAATTAAATTGCCATCTAAAGAAGAAAACTTTGAACCAACAGCACAAGGAGAGGAAATTGATTTAGCTCCAATCATGCGAGCCCAATTAAGAACATCAGTTATGTACTTTGATTGGCGTAAATGAATGCTACTTGAATCACGACCAACTTGTGTGCCAAGAAAATAATTTAACAGACCAAGGTCTTTCATATGAAATTCTTTCTGCAAGCTGAGAACAATAGAAGAAATCACAGAAAGTTGAGTCCCATTAATAAGAATATCATCCACGTATACGAGAATAAAAATGTGAACATCATCCTTGCCTAGAAAAAATTGCGAGTTATCAATAGCAGAGGACAAAAAGTCTAACTCCAATAAATAATCATGTAGTTTAGTAAACCAAGCACGAGGTGCTTGTTTAAGCCTACACAAAGCTTTATGCAAGCGACACACGTGAGTAGGAAAGTGAGGGTCAATAAAGCCCTTGATTGCTTCATGTAAACTTCTTCTGTGAGAACACCATTATGAAAAGCATTAGAAACATCAAGTTGAGTGATACCCTAATCATAATGAATAGCTAATGAAATGAAGACTCGAAGAGTAGATGGTTTTATGACAGGACTAAATGTCTTAGTAAAATCTACGCCATTACGTTGATGAAAACCTTTAACCACAAAACGAGCTTTGTAACAATCAATTGATCCATTTGATTTCTATTTTATTTGAAAAACCAGTTTGTTGCAAACAACATTATAATGCAAAGGTCTAGGATAGAAAAACCAGGTGCCATTAGCAATTAGAGTGTCAAACTCTTCACCCATTGTAGCATGCCACTAAGGGGAAAGAACAACCTTGGACTAACACGTTGGTTCAGAAAGAAAGATAATAGTGTTAAAGGCAGTGAGGCGATATCTGGTGGATTAAAAGGCTAGGTAGTCAGGGAAAACTCTTGGTCGAGAGTGACCAATTTGAGAATGAGTTATAGGATGTGATGGAGGGCTGGTTCGGTAGGATTCAAGGGACTAGCATTTGAGGGAGATATGAGTGTAGAAGTGTTAGAGGTGACATCTAATGTTGCATTGGATTGATAAGAAGGGAGGACAAACAAGGTGATAAAGTAGATGTGTTTACGGGAATAGGTGAAGAATGATGGGCTAAAGGTGAATCCAGGAATAGGGGAGTAGGCAAAGTGTCGGGTGAAGGTTCAGTAAAATTAGACACATGTGGATTAGTATATGTAGGGATAGAAAAAAAAGACTCATTAACTTCATGGGATGGTGAAGCTGGTGGGGTTAAGTGAGAAGACTTAAACTGACGAGCAGAAAAGTAGCTCTCATGAAACATAACATTTCTTGAGATGTGAACTTTATGAGGTATGGGATCTAAACGTCGATAACCCTTTTAAGAAAAGCTATAACCAAGAAAGATGCACTATTTACTTCTAAAAGTCAATTTGTGAGCAGAGTGTGGTTGTAATAAAGAGTAGCAAGCACACTCAAAAGTTCAAAAAAATTTATAGTCAAGATGGTGACCAAATAATTTATAGTGAGGATGGGAGTTGTTCAAAATGGGTGTTGGTAGACGATTTATCAAATAGAAAGAAGTTAAGAAAGCATCAACCCAAAATTCTGGGGATAAATTTGATTGAGCAAGTAAAGTTAATCCCATGTTCACTGTGTCTACACTTTTGTTTAGCTAATCCATTTTGTTGAGTTGTATGAGGATAGCTCAATCTTTAGTGAATGGTATGATCAGATAAAAAATTTTGGAATTGATGCTGAGAGATGTATTCACCGCTATTATCAAATTGAAACTGCTTGATACGTCTGTATGTCATCAATTTTAGATTTTAAAGGATATAGCCATGTGAATCTAGAAAAATCATTAATAAATAAAACATATTATAAACAGCTACCAATAAACCGGGTAGAAGACGTCCAAACATCTCTATGGCTTAGCTTAAAGGAGAATTAGACACTCGGTCAGAAGCAACAAAAGGTAGTTGTTTACATTTGCCAACTTGGCAAGGCTCACAAACACTAGTTTTATTAATAGAAGCAAAAACGGGAAGAGAAAATTCCTTTAACACACGATTGATAATAGGAGGAGATGTGTGACCTAATCTGGAATGCCATGTGGGTACTCGAGCAGTAACACCTAGAAAGGCAGTAAAACCATTTTGTTTGACATAAGTTGACTTCATGAGGTGTACTGGATATAAGCCTCCCTCACTTTTCCCTTGAAGTAATTGTTTGCACGTCTGTATGTCATGAACAGCATAATGAGTGCCAGTAAGAATAAAAAAACAATTATTGTTAAGACAAAATTGGTTAATAGAAAGAAGGTTAGCAAAGGCTTTGGGACAATAAAAAACACGTGACATGGCTAAAGTAGAGTTATTGGAGTTAATAAGGAGAGAACCAATGGTGGCTATGTTGAGGCCAGAACCATTTTCAACGGCAATATTCTTATCACCAATATATGGCTAAGCAGGGGAGAGTTTTCCTATAACATGCTGATTTGCACCAGAATCTACAAATCAAGTCTCACCGCCTGAATCTTTGTTTAATTTGACCAACAATGTAGCATTAACTTCTACAACCATAGTAGCTAGTGTTTGTGGAGGATGACGTCCTTGACAAGAAAAAATCAAAGCGATAGAAACAATCCAATACACGATGACTAGTCTTTTTACATATCTGACAGGCCTCTTAAGTAAGAGAAGAGCTAGTAGAGTTCTGCAGCTTATTAGGTTTGGCCTATTGGGATTGATTAGAAATAGCATCATAGATTGAATGCCTTTGAGAGGGTTGTTTAAATTTTCCGATGAAAATCGAGAAAATTGATTTGACTTTCAAGAAAAGCACACGAGTGCTCTAGTGGGACAATCTGCTCATGAGAATTAAGCAAAAGCTTATAAGAAAATAATTTTGCTTAGAAGTCCACAAAGGACATGGATTTATCACGTGTAGCAATATTGATAGAGTTCTAAAATGGAAAAAATAAGGAGTTAAGTCCACTGAGAATAGTTAAAACAAGGTCATCCTCATCAATGATCTTGCCAGCTAATTGTAGCTGATTAACAAGGCCTTTGGCTTTAGCCAGATAATCCTGGTAAGAGCGATTCTCTTGTCGAATACTACGAGAAGATTAATTTGTGAGCGAGATTGCGATGCAAATTGCGAAGACACAGAGGACCACACTTGGCAAGCAGATTTGCTGCCATAAACTGAACTCAGCGCCTTTAGAGATAAAGAGGCACTAATACATGCAAGAACAAATTGATCCTTGTGAAACTAGACGTCGTATTTGAGATTGGCATCACCAATGGTTTTGCCAGGCTTTGGGGAAAAAAACATCTCTGGGCATGGTTTGGAACCATCCATAAAAATGATGAGATCATTAGAGTACAAGATAGACTCAATTAAAGATAGCCACTGTAAGTAGTTGTGTTCAACTTCCAACTTAATGAGAATGGAAGAAGAGACGTTGGGAGTAAAAGAGAATGTAAAAGCGTTTGGGATAGCCATTTGTGAAAAAAAAAAATGATCTAAAAGCTTGAGCTTAGAGTGGCTCTGACACCATAAAAAGCTTGTGGTATTCAATAACTATTTAGATCTATCCTTGATAGTATATATATAGCTATCTAAATCAAGAAAAGATAAATACAAATATCAAATCTATCTATTCTAAAGGATATACATAACAGATACAAAAATCAAATCTGTGATCAATCCTCTATAAAATCTACATCTTATTTTATTGGAGTTTGACAGTTGAGTTTCACTTCTTTAGGAGCTTCAGTTGACACAGAATGCAAATCCTTTGTTTCAGTAACAAGGCCAACCATTGGTCTGCAGTAACGACAAGAATGCTTAGCAGAATGAGAGGAAAGCTGGCGACAAAATGGACACCTGTCACACCCTTTATATGCCACATTACTCTTGAACCAAGGAGTATATTGCATTATGGAAGCATACATACACATTCCTTGGCTGGCGTAGACAGGACAACTGGCACCATTCCATCCACCATTTGGAAGAATATTCTCCCAACCTCCTTAACTGAATTGAATCCCCCTGATACTGTACTTATACCCAATACCCATAATCTATCTATTTTGTTACCGAATCCGGTAGCCTACAAGATAAAGACCTAGAACCTGTTATCTTAAAGCCTAAACTTAATTCCAGTCTAAACCTACACCACCTAGAAATACCACACTCTAACTTAAACTCACTAGATAAACCCTAAAACCTATTTAAAACCCCTTTACCATCAGCAGCTTAAGTTAAAGTGAATTTAGAGGTAGTCTTCAGTAGACTTTTGAGCCTTGAAAGAAAGGCCTTGATGGACTTGAGTAAGAAACTAGATTTATCAAATGAACTAATGAAGGGAATTTGAAACTTAGGGAGGAAACATAGAAAGATGATCCCCCATCAGAGCCTAGTTAGGCTGCTTCAAACACAAGAAGTATAAGCTCTTGATTAGTTCACATAACAGTCAATCCCATAAGGAAAAATAGTAAAAAAAACTGTAGTCTAATAAAGCTCCTTCATACATTAAAGCTCAGCTCCCCAGCTCTTTGGTTACCAATGAGGTAATTCATGCTAATAGCACTAATTCTATTATTGTCTTTCTCCTGAACTCACTGAAACTCTCAACACTAAAAGGATGGTTGTGGCTGACCTTAATTAGCAGCACACACCATATTAATCCTCTCATGGAATTGTCAAGGAGTTGGGCGGCCCTTGACGATTCTGGCTCTAAGGGATTTAATTAAGACCCATCATCCTTTCATTATTTACTAAATGGAAACAAAGAATAAATTGAATAAAATGGAGCAGTTGAGAAGGAGATACAAGTTTGATAATGGCTTTACAATTGAGCCTTTGGGCAAATCAGGTGGTCTGTCTGTATGGTGGAACAATGACCTTAACCTTTCTATTGAGAATGCCAATCATAATATTATTCATGCTTATATTTAGAATGCTGATAACCCCACAACTTGGACTGTTTCTTTTATCTATGGAAGTCCTAATCTCAGCACTAAACAGATAGTTTGGCAAAAACTTAGGCACATTGCAAATTCAGGGAACTTTCCATGGCTGTGCATTGGTGACTTCAACGACATCAAAACCTACTCAGAAAAAATGGGGGGTAGCACTTTGAACTTTAATAGAGTTAATGCCTTTCAAAACATGATGTTTGATTGTGGCTTAATGGACTTGGATGCCAAATGCCAAGCTCATACCTGGTACAACAACAGAGCTAACCAAGAGTATATCATTGAGAAGCTTGATTGAGCATTGGTCAATATCTAATAGAGGGAGCTGTTTCCTCAAGCCACTCTTTTCAATGAACCGGCAATAGGTCTGATCATAGTCTAGTTGCCCTGTACACTGAGATTAAAAGCAAGAAAGGACCAAAACCATTCAAGTTTGAGTCCATGTCGATTACCAAAGAGGGTTGCATAGAAACCATCAATTCTAGTTGGTCCCCTGATATTTTTGGTTCCCACATGTTCAAACTTGTTAGAAAGTTAAGGCAATGCAAAATGGCTCTTAAAGAATAGAACAAAGCCCAATTCCTAAATGTGGGAAAACAGATTAAGGAAACAAGAAAATTAATTGCCACCATTCAGAGCCAACCATATACAAAGCAGGGCAAGATTGAGAAACACAATTTACAGTCGAAACTAGATGATCTGTGGGATTAGCATCAAAGGTCTAGGCTTAACTGGCTCCGAAGTAGAGATAGAAATACCAGTTTTTCCATCTCATCACTCTTCAAAGGAGACAATAGAATTGATTTTGAAACTCGAAGATAACTCAGACAATAGAATTGATTTTAAAATGAAGCTTGATCTCAGTAAGACTTTTGGTCGGGTTTGCTGAGTTTTTTCGGAAGCAATTATGCAAAAAATAGGATTTCATAAAAACTATAATCATTTTATTCTTCAGTGCATTGGGACTGTCTCTTACTTAGTCATGACAAATGGTAAAAATAGCTGCCCTCTTACTTAGTCATGACAAATGGTAAAAATAGCTGCCCACTTATTCCCAATAGAGGCCTGCACCAAGGAGACCCTCTTTCTCATTTTCTATTCTTAAAAGCCACTAAAGCCCTATCTTCTTCTCTAAAGAAAGCAATAAGGGATGGTCATTTTCTTGGTGTAGAAGTAATGAAAGCTTGCCCCTCTATCAGCCATCTGTTATTTGCAAATGACTCCATTTTCTTCCTCTATCCTACTACCAGGGAATGTAATTATCTCATACATATGCTTAAAAATTTTTCTAATGCTTTAGGGCTCTTTATAAATTACCACAAATCATCAATTTTTTTCCCAAACACAATTGAGCTTACAAAAAAGGAGATCACTTAACTCCTAGGCATGAATCTTATGGAAGCTCATGCTAAATATCTTGGCCTCCCCAATCACTAGAGTAAGTCAAAATCTAAAGCTCTTGCCTATATTAAAGACAAAGTGATGAGCAAGATTTAAGGCTGGAAAAGGAGTCCCCTGTCCCCAGCAGGTAGAGAAACTTTCATCAAGACTATTGCCTAATCTATCCCTTCTTATGCCATGTCTTACTACAAACTACCTTCTTCTTAAAGCCACCAAATTAACTCTGCTATTAGCAACTTTTATTGGGGAGATTCCTCTAATAATAATAAGATCCACTGGTGCAAATGGGGCAAGCTCACTCTTTCTAAGGTCCTTGGTGGTATGGGTTTTAGAGACATAGAAAGTTTCAATGTAGCTCTCCTAGCCAAACAGTTCTAGAAACTCATAAAACATCCTGATCAACTCTGGCCTAAAATCTTATAGGGTATTTACTTCCCTAATACCAACCCGATGAATGCTTTTAAAGGGTCCGGAGCATCTTGGGCATGGAGTAGTCTTTGTTAAGGCTAGGATTTATTGCAAACTGGGCTCGGATGGAAGGTTACATCAGGAGATAGTATTAAAATCTAGGATGATAAATGGCTAACAACCTCTAATTCCTTTCAAGTGCTCTTTCCTAAACCCCCAGATTGTCCCCCCGACTGGATTAAGGACATTATTTCTGAACGGCAATGCAAATGGGACAACCCTACTCTACTAGAACTCTTCACTAAAGGGGAAGCCAAACATATTGCTGCTATACCTCTGTCTTGGAG
The DNA here is from genome assembly GCA_019916065.1 of Vitellaria paradoxa. Classification (NCBI taxonomy): domain Eukaryota; kingdom Viridiplantae; phylum Streptophyta; class Magnoliopsida; order Ericales; family Sapotaceae; genus Vitellaria; species Vitellaria paradoxa. Next base: position 43,228,386 of record CM034234.1, read on the forward strand.
GGAAAATGCTAAGGACACCTTTATTTGGCATCACACCAAGAATGGTTCATATATAATGAAATCAAGATACCACACTACCATATCCTCGGAAAATCAGAATATTTTTGATCTCGGGCCATCTGATCCACCTTCTCCAACTCTGTGGAAAATGATCTAGAATGTCAAAACTTTGCCAAAGTTTAAGCATTTCCCCTAGAAAGCTTTAAACAACTTCTTGCCTACTAGATTAAATCTCACCAAGCGTCGATGTACTAGAGACCCCATATGTCCCATATGCTATGCTGAGGATGAATCAGTTGAACATTTGCTTTTCAAATGTAGCTGGACTCGCATGGTTTGGTTTGGCAGCAATCTCAACTATAAAGCGATGCCTTCTGCTATTAATAGCCTTAGCAAATGGCTTGATGATGCCTCAACACTTCTATATGACAATCCCTTCTCTAGTAGTATTCTGTCTTCCACAGCCTATCTATGCTGAAAAATATGGAAGTCTAGAAATTTATTCATTTTCAACACCACTCCTCTCTCTTCGCAGAACACTATCAGTAGAGCCTCTCATGCCACCTAAAATTACCTAGAAACCATTGTTTCGAAACATCATTCGTCCTTCCACTCTCCTGTTAATCCCCATCCTACCTACTAGTTAAAACCCTCGGGTAAGAAACTTAAATTTAATTGTGACGAAGCATTTTGCTCTGCCTCTTAGATTACGGCTATTGCTGTCATTGTTTGAAAGTCAGAAGGTGTAGTTCTCAACATTAATTTTGGTTAGCTCTGAGTCCTTTCGGCACTTGCTGCTGAGGCTTAGGCCATCAGGATAGCTTGTACTATGGTGCTCCATTGGAAGCTTTTTGATGCCATCTTTAAGAGTGATTCTGTAGTTGTTATCTCCTCCCTCCAAGCTGGCTTTCCTAAAACTTCATGGGAGATTATTCAATTCTCGAAGACATCCTTGAATGGCAGTCCTCCAAACAATGGACCTTCTCCTGGTGCAGACGACAAGTAAATGGTGCTGCCCATTTCCTTTCCTCCAATTGTTTGGAAGGCTCCCTTCCCTCTTCCCTTTTCATTGTTAATTTCCCTTCTGAACTCTCCCTCATTCTCATGAGGAATTTTTTTATTTCTTGATTTTAATGAAATTCTCCCACTTCCAAAAAAAATAAAATTAGTAAAATGCAATATGTTTTCTTTTGCAGTAACTATTTACTAGTCATGAATAACATCTTCATTTGTCCTATCACCGACATTTGGCCCCGTAAGGTCCACTTTTAAAAAATTAATGTGTTGGGTGTACATGGTGCCAGTCTTAAAACACCAGCTGTTTCCTCGAAGCCTTGATGTCCCAATTTAGTTCACAATTTGATCAGACTTACACTTGGTTAAAAAAAATTTAAAGAACAAAAAGAAAAATCAATTGCACTAGCTTTTTGCTCCTTTTTATAATTTTAACTATTTTCTCTATAATTTTTTTTTATAAATACAAATAACATACTTTAATTTTTTTTTATAAATACAAATAACATACTTTAAAATTATTTAAACGAAGATGAAAGTCAAATCAAATTTAGTTAAAAAAATAGTAAAAAAAACAAGTGAACAAATGAGGTTAAAGACTAGTTATTTATTTATTTTTTATTATTGCCCACGCTTTTAGATAGTGTTTGAATAGTAAAAAATTATAAAAGGTTGAAGTAAAATGACATTCGAGGAAATTTAATTAAAAAATAAATAAGTTTTGATAAATTTTAATTAATTTTAATAAACCAAACGACCGTTAGTTTCGATTAAGGATGATTCAAGCTATCGAAGTCAAGAGTGAGGATCAGGATCCACCTAAACGCGCTTTTCTGGATCATTTGCATCTTCATCTAAAATTTGATAATACTACGTGCAGAAATTTGATAATACTACGTACTGCACCTCAGTGGAATTTTCCAAGGAGCTTCCTTTGTGCACACCATATGCAACCTCTGCAGGTAGCTAATTAATTCAACTCCAAATTAACTTCGTTTAGTGAAAAAAGAAAAAGGGATCTCTCAGTTTCAAGAAGAAGCACTTGCTGACAATCATTTTGGTTGGAATTCTTCTACCGGAAATCGCCATGGATCAGAACTGTGGCTGCCTGAGGGACTATGTTGCAGCAAGTATGGCTATTGTGGCACCGGCAACAACTATTGCGGCGAAGGCTGCCAATCTGGCCCTTGTAAAAAGTTCATACTCCTGCTTTCTTGTTTCCCCTATAATGGTAAATATATTTGTATATTCGTATATATTTATATTTTTAAGCTAAATATTGATAATATGTACAATAAAATAAAGCATTAAAATATTAAAATATTGAATTAGAATCAAATTATAATTTGTAAGAAAAAAATCTTACTTTTTAAAAAGTTAAAATTGAATATTGATTCTTGAAATATAATTTTTATAAGTTAAATATAGAATTTTAACATATATTAAAATAGTGTCTTAATTGAAAGAGAAATAGAGTTTGAGAAAATAAAAATAATGAGTGAAGAGAGAGTGAATGAGAGAAAAGTTGGATTATGAGAGATAGAGGTAGGGGGAGGATGAATTACCAAAAAAAAAAGACATAGAGGGAGAATGGTGTGAGAAAAATAAATGCTGTTGAAAATTGAGCTTAACGCGAGAGAGAGAGAGAGAGAGAGAGAGGTGAAAAAAATAAAAAATAGAGAAAGAGTGTGGTGTAAAAAAAATAAAAGAACAACTACAAATTACATTTAGTAAGAGAGAGATTGAAAGAGAGGGAAAAAATAAATAAAAAGGGCTATTGGGTTTAGAGAGGGAGAGAGAAGGGTTCGAGAACCAGGGTTCGATTAAAAAAAATTAAATCTTAACCTTTCATTTTTCACTGCAACTTCTACAATGAATCTTTTCACTACAGTCACCTGAAACATAGTTTTAGGATGCTGCAATGGATTTCATTTTCTTCTCTCTACTTGAATTTAGTGAGAGAGATAGAGAAGGAGATGAAAGATGAAAAGTCTGGTATATACTAAATGAGACAAATTTTGGATTAAGTGGAGTCAATTTATTTAATATTTATTAAAAAAATTAATATAAAATATATAAAAATTTTCTCGTCAGTAAAGGCAACGATCCTCTCTCCTCCCTTAGTAGATCCGTCTCTGTATGCAAATTTGCTTTTTACTCGAACAAATGAATAGAAATATTTGGAAAAAATAAACGAAGATCGAGAATGAAGGAGAATAGGGGGGAGAGATAATAGTGAAAAGAAACTAATCTTGAGTATATATTATATGATTGAAATTAAAAAAAGAAAGCATCAGGGGATTTTTTTTTTTTTTTGATAACTCAGAGTATTTAAGCTAATTTGTATACACCTTAACTAATCGTTAGACCTTAAAATTACTGGTCAAGTAATCGGCCCAAAGTTTTTGCTAAGGAGAGGTTTCAAATACTGGTTGACTTAGGTCTATCACTCTCTAAGTTTCAGCCATAACTAACTCACCCAACCCCTTAGGTTAGGGTTATTTTTATATATGAAAGTATACCCTATTCTGCAATTGGATTACCGTGGTTATAAGCATCTAATACGTGCAAACTAGTTGATCTAACCTAATAAAATTAATTGGCAGTAGATTCAATCGCTCAAGATGCAGTGAAAATGTCAAGATTTAACACCTCTATCGCGAAGGAGAATGTTTACTAAAGAATCACGGGCTACTGTAAAGATGATAGCTAGCTGGCCCGTTTAGAGTGAAAAAAAATAAGATAAAATGTGATTTTTAGTAAATTTTAGCGTTTAGTATTTTTTTTTAAATTATATTTTTTAGAGATAAATAATGCTAAACCGTTAGAATAGTTTTTTCAAATCTATTCTAATGAATTCAAAAAATCTCTGCACATTTAATAGTTCTTCTCTCTCTCTCTTTTCAAATCACGTTTTTTGGAAATGAATAGTAATAAACTGTTAGAATGATTTTTACAAATCCGTTTTAACGGATTCAAAAAATTTTTGTACACTTAATAATTCTTCTCTCCCTCTCTCTCCCCCCCAAATCGCATTCTTTTTGGAGATAATTAGTGGTAAATTGTTAAAATAGTTTTTCCAAATCTATTTTAACAAATTTAAAAAATTTCATGGAATCATATGATTGTCAAAAAAAAATTTGTGCACTCAGTTAACCTTTTTTCGAGTTTTTTATTTTTTAACTGAAATATTAAATTTTTTTGAAATTAATAAAAGTGCAAATGTGTAAAAAGTGTAATAACAAATTTTAGTAATTTTTAAAAATTATTAAAATTTTATTTTATTTTACTTTATTTTATTTTTTTTTAATTTATCAAACGGTGCCTAAATTAGTAAAGTGCAATCTGGAGATATTTTCAATAAATAAATTAGTAAAATGCAATCTGTTGTCTTTTGCAGTAAATATTTGTTGTGTGTTTGGTAGAATAAAATGTAATTTTTAGTACTTTTTACAATTTTTAAGTGTTTGGTAATTTTTTTACTGTAGTAAATAAAAAAGTGGTAACTTTTTGTGTGTTTGGTTTACTATAGCAAAGTGAAAAAATGATAATTTTTATGTATTTGGTAGAATTTTTTATTTTTTTTTACTATAATAAATAAAAAAAGTAAAAGATTTTATAATTCTACTAATCCCATTAAAAGTTATAAATATAACTTTTAATAATTTTTTATTAATTTTTAAACCCCCGAACAGACGTTTATTAGTCATGAATATCATCTTCATTTGTCTTATCACTGACATTAGGCCCTGGTGGGGTCCGCTTTTAAAAAATTAATACGCTGGGCATCCATGGTGCCGGTCTTAAAACACTAGCTATTTCCTGATAGCCTTGTCCCAATTTAGTTCCCAATTTGATCAGACGTATACTTGGTTAAAAAAATAAAAAAAAAAAGAAGAAAAATCAATTGCCTAGCTTTTTGTACCTTTTTATATTTCTAACTATTTTTTTATAATTTTTTTATAAAGATAAATAATATATACTTTAAAATTATTTAAATGAAGACGAAAGTCAAATCAAATATTTAGTAAAAAGAAGTGGACATGCTTTTAGATTGTGTTTAGATGATAAAAAAAGTATAAAATATGTATAAAAAATTACAAAAAGTTGAGGTAAAGTGATATGTGAGAGAATTTAATCAGAAAAAATTGAAAATAAAATGATAAGTCTTGATAAATTTTGATAAACTAAACGAATCTTAATCAATTAAGGATGAGA